>BMAO01007259.1:0-52303 GCA_019973975.1 Trichonephila clavata
CTCACGGACAAGGAGCTCGCCAAGTTTGTTCCAGTGGCGAGCAAAAAACAAAAAACATGCCTCTCTCGCCTGCAAAGGATACTTCCTCTGCACAAAAAAACCAAGGACAGATTGGAATCAATACCAAGTTTTTACAGTTGATGACCCGCCTGAGGACCAACAAGGATCCAGAAGATCAAATGGAAATCCCTAGTAGAAGCTCGACTCCAGTGCAGAAAGTGCGACCACACCCCCACCCATCACCATAGATAACGTCGCCCAACCGGCCCAACTGATAAAAAAAATCCAGAAGCTGACCAAGCAAAAGATAACGGCCCGATCAACAGGTAAGAGCATGAAGCTCTACCCGGGAAACCCCTGTAGCCTACTACCAGATCAGAGCGCTTATTGAGGAAGAAAAACTGGAGGCCTTCACTTTCCAGTTCCTAGCCGAACAAGAGTACAAAGTGGTCATAAGAGGAATGCCAGCTGACATGCCAGTTGAAGAAGTTATAGAAAACTTAGAAGAATTAGGCATTCACCCTAAGGAATGCAAAGTCCTTATTAATAGGAAAACCAGCCAGCCTATGCCTATATTTGCGGTCTTCCTGACAAAGAACGCAGATAATAAGAACATATACAATTTAAAAGAACTCTGCAGCATGAAAAGAGTAGTCGAAACAATGAGGAGAAAATTTGGCCCGGCACAATGCTACCGCTGCCAGGGATGTTTTCACAGTTCCAAGTTCTTCTCAAGAAATCCCAAGTGTGTAAAATGTGGAAAACCCCACTTGACCCGGGACTGCAAGAAAACGAAAGAAGATGAGCCAACATGCTGCCACTGTCAGGGAAAACACACGGCCAACTATACAGGTTGCCCTCGAAATCCATTAAACAAGCCCCCACCTCCACCAAAGGTCAACTATTGGGAGGAAAGAGCAAAGAAGAAGAATGAAATGCAGGTTGCTGCAAAAGCCAGAGCCAACCTCCCGATCCAAACAAACAACCAAGCCGAAGCGACGACCTCGTCTATTCAAGGACAGTCTACGCCTTCGGCTTTCAAGGCCCAAGCGACGTCCTCGTCTCACCAAACGCATATGACACCCTCGTCCCTTCATCCCCAGCAACCTCCGCCATCGCAAATAGAAACCAGACTCAACATTGGTTTTGATGTGGAAGGCATCGAACGTAGGGTAAGTCTATTGAAGATAGATTTAAAAGGAGGAAAAACTTGCAATTGCATTAGCAGTGATTCAACAAGTAGATTCACATCATTTAAAATTGTTGAGAAGTATGTATAACCTCCTCAGCGAGACAAATTAAAAGCTTGGTATTTTGTAAAACGTACTTAAATATTTGTTTTGATCACTGATGTAAAAATGTGCAATAAATTTGTTTAATTTATAGAAGGTTGGAGTGGGAGGGGGATGTATCACATGTGATACATCAGGAACTAAATCAGAGTTTTTTTCAGTATTAACCCTCTAAGCGGTTTGGACGTCTTTTTCCGCACGTCTAGAGATACTTCGAAAACGCACCACACGCCTTTTCCTGACTTCAAGAGAATGCTTCAAAAGCGTGTAGGCCGTGTTTTTCTGAAATCCTTTCCCCTCTTTAATATGGTTTGGCATCATGAAAGATAATTAGGGAGGGTTGCGACGACACAATGGACACTGACAAGAAGTTTTATACCGCAGGACCCCGTGTTTGACCTCGAGGAATCGTAAAAAAACTGGAAAATTTCTTAGTTCCTTAACTAAACGAACTATAAGTTAGTGTTTGTAATTTAGCTTGATTTGAGATATTATTGCGTTTGAATTAAATAAATTATTTTTGTATTTTTCGCAATTTAACCTTTTTTTTTCTAAACTTGAAAAAAAAAGGTTTTTTAAATAAAATATTATGTAACTCACTTCTGATTTTATATTAATTTGAAGTTTTAACATGCTGGAATGGTAATCTGCTATTTATATAGTTGGACAAATTACTTTTTAAGTATATTCTCTTTGCTTGATTAAATCGCATTATTTTCTTCACCTTAAAATTATCAAACGGAAAATTAAGATTTTAATATATATATATCTCTATATAATACCTAGAACTATATTCTTTTGCTTCATTTTTCTTCTCTTAACCAATGCTTTCAGTTTTTAAAACATGATTATTTGATTATAACGTATCAAAAAAAATTAATAATAAACCGAACGCTTCAAAATTTAAAACCTTTTAAACTTTCCTAGTACTAAAAACGAATAATTTTTAATATTTTGCATTAAATTGTTTGTAAAAAAAATTCCTACGCTTTAATACAAATAACAACAAAAAAACTAATCCAAATCCCTTAATTTTTTTTAAAATTTTAAAGCGGGTGCGTCATTTTACGTATTACTAAGATACAACAAATTACATTTGAATTTTTAAAAAAAATGCTTGAATTTCAGTTTACTTCAGAGAGAACATGAACGAGTGAGTTTTTCCACAAATTCATATTTTTAAACTTGAATATTTGAATAAATAGTAATTAAAAATATCCGGATACATTTACAGTTGGCATTTACGCATGTAAATAAATATAAAGATCAATTTTAAATTTATTTTTAAAAAATATTTATTTATGCAAAATTTCTAAATATTTTTTTTAAAAAGCTTACTGAAGAACAAGTAATTAAGATCTGGATATCTACTGTAATTAACATTAAAAAAATATCCATATTTTCATACAAAACTTGAAATTTTATATTAGAAATTGCATTTGAGTTTTCGGAAAAAAATATTTATGTATAGCGCACATACGCAGTTAAAAATTATTTACCATAAGGACTAACAATTCTTCGAATAAAATATTAAATTTAAGTTTTAACGTATAGAATCTTAAGCATTTTAATACATTTCGTAAATTTCATACAATTTGGTTAAAACTGTATGTTAAGAGCAAAAAATATGCTGAAAAATTTGATGAATATACAATAAATTTTTAAGTAGAAGCAATACTGAGAAGCTAAAACACATGAGTGAAAAATTATGATCATATCTACAAGAGTTATTGAAATATTTATTTTAAAATTCAGAAAATCTGTAAGTTAAGTTTTACTTAATATTGTAACACACGGTATAGTTCCAAGACCGAAATGTAGGTGCCGCCATTACAATGTGGACTGGAGGAAGTGTGACTGTACGAAACACTGTAGTATCGTCAGAGAGAGTTTGGATCTGGACAAGCGTGCGTTCCCTGTTTCGAAGTCCAATCCTGGACTATGTAAACTTTACTTATTTTCACTTATTTTATCTAAATGTTTGTCTTGTAATTGTCTAAGTGTCTGTTCTTTGTAACTGTGCTATCTTATGCCATTAAATATATTAATTTACCCGAGATTCTATTAATTACTTTTGGTTATCCCAAGTAATGACGTAAGAGGCAGTTACAATATTAATTAAATAGTCAACATAAATGTAATGAAATGTTTGAAGACGCATTCATGTACTATTAAACAAATTATAAAGGACATTGTTGAGTATGTTAAAAATTTCATATAATTTTAAATTCAGATTTTGACAGATTGACGTAGAAGAAAAAAACGAACATCTAAAATACATGATGCAGGAAACAATGTCAGTAAATACTATACAAATGCATAAATATGTCTCGTAATTTGTTCATACATTTTTACTCACGATTTGGGATGATTTCCAATATACTTTTGTGTTTCACAATATTTAAGGAACAACATAGTCCTTAAGATATATTTGTACTACTTTTCGTAAACCGTACTCCTATTAAAACTTGTGCATCCGAAATACACCTTTTGTTATCTTAAAAAAATGTATAAACTATAACGGTTAATTTTAATTTATGCAAATTATTAAATGTTCCTATTTAGCTATTTCCGTTCAAACAGTTTACATGTAGAAAAAAATTCAGTCTCACCCATTCATTAGGGAATTGTATGATTCCAGTAATAAGTTTTATTTTTCTCCAAATAAGATTGCGTCACTTCGGGGATACTCCTTAGATAAACGTTTATGTGCTATCTATTGTAAATTAAACATTTTTCTTTCAATTATGTTTACTTCAGGAGAAACTGATTTATTTTGTTCATGAAATACAAGATTTAAATAAATTACTTTTTTCTTTTCAAAAGTATTTGCTTAATAACATATATATTTGTGTATTATGTTAAAATTTTGAACTATCCAAAATTATATGTTTTTGCTCCTCTAAAAGCTCTTAGGATGGTCTCTATTTAGAAATGGTCTTACAATCCATGTACGATTTATATATTCTAAAATGAAAAACATTTTTTTTATAACTGAATTTTTTGTGCCTCGTTTATAAAAATAAAATTTGCTTTAGGATGCAGCTTGTACTTAAATAAGTGGAGGAATAGTATTTTCACATAATATGAATATTTTTGACTGCAGTAAGTCAGACATTTTTATTTTAGTCTCTTTACAATTTGAATAGAAGTTGTAAGCAATTTTACGAAGAGGATATTGATTAAAAACTCCTTGGCTATTTAAAAGCAAAATGTTTTATTTTGATACCCCACAGCTCTCACTTTAAAATAGGACCAATTTACAATCATACTATGAGCTTTGGTGATATTTAAATTTTCAAAAATACTCTACATGTACGAAAACATTCTTTCAAAACCATACATCACATCTCATTGTCTTCTCCACAGCAGGCATTATTTTTTTTTAATACTCAAAAAATTGAATACAGAATACATTTCCAAATATTATTTTTTTTAAAAAAAATTTGATATGAATACAATGCGGAATTGTCGGTTAGCTTCACTGAACAAAATTGTTTTAAGTGTACTGTTTTGAAAGACAAAATTAATTGGGAGAAGTTTTTCTCTCAATAGAATTTGTAATGACTGAATTGTGTGAAAGATGTATTTATCGATGAATTTTCCGTTAACACTAAAGAAACAGAAAAATATAAAATTAAATTTGAATAGAAAATGGTTAGAAATACTTTCATAATTTGAGGGAAAATATATTCCCATTAAAATAAAATAAAAAATTGACTAAATTTGCTTTTTGCCCCGTCACAAATGCCGATATAAAGAAGGTATTTTTGCTTCGTACAAGTTGTTTGACTATGAAATAAAATTTAGATTTTTCCCGAAAAATTCGTTTAACATAAAAACATCACTTATAGGATTAAAACATGTTTAAATTAAAAGTATTAAAATCCCTCTTTATGTTACTTTAAGTTTAAAACATAATTGAATAGAGGAAGATAGATTTTATTTCATAAACATAATCGTCGTATTTAACGATATTCCATTTATTCTCTTATTTTTTAAAAAAAAGAGAGAGAGATGGTCACTTTTACTCTTTTTTACATAATTACTTTAAAAAAAAACATTCAGATGTGATTGTGTTTTCTAGTCTCATATTCCACAATAAATACAACCTGCTTTTTCCTGGCTCAAATCGTTAGTCCAAAATAGTTTATTTTTATTAAATTATTTTTTTTAATTTTGTTTTGTTTAAAATAAACAAGTATTTTTCAACTTTTGTAACAAGTTTCCTTCTTTCTTTCGAGTTTTAATTCTTCACTTTTATTGTGACTTAACCGATCAAACAACCACGTGGACCCCACTTTTTCCACCCAAAATTCGCACAAGGCAAATGTCACAGCTGTGAACGAGGTTTCTCCCAGTTTTAAAGTAACAAAGAGCCGAACTGAGTAATAAATCTTCCCCTGTAGACCTCCCGCGAACTTTAAATAAGGAAAACAATTAAATGTGTGTGTGTGTGTGTGTGTGTTGCAATTTCGAAGGAATTCGCAAAAGAGAAGCAAACGCTTTCGGAATGATTTTTCAGGTCAATGACGCACACACTCAGAGGGTTAAGGAAGGTTGAAGTAAATAATTTAATCTTAGTCTTAAATCACACAATACATACAATTCATAAATTCAACATGAAATGTAAGTTTTATTGGCGATTTACGGGGGTACTATTTAGTATTATTAAAATAACATTTTAATTTTTGTGAAATGCTTTCAAACCATTTCTAGTAGTTGTAAAGCGCTGAAATCCTTGCCGTCTGTATATTGTACAGTTAATAAGGCAGAGCACTTCTCATTCCTAAAACAGAACTCAAATCAGAATCATCGCGATTTATCAGCTCTAAAATTTCATCTGGTGTCAAATATTTCATTAAAAATACTTATTAAATAAAAAACGAGCCTTACAGTAGTCGCATACGATGTGTAACATCTGACATGTTATCGTGGTAAATTCGCAATAGCAACTTAAATCCTGAAAAAAATGAATCGAGTATAATTGGAAATAATTTTCTATGGAATAATTATATCTTTAATGAAAATTTTATTTAATTAACACAAGGAGTGATGCAATTTTTTATCAAAAATAATTATTCTTGTTCAATTTGTGGAAGAGCGGTAATGACAATTTATGATAACTAAAATATGACACATATACTTGTGTTTTCAAAGTATTTAAAAACCGTTGAAAAATAGCGGAGCTTGAGTTCATTATTCAAAAAAGCTATGAGTGGCTCGGTTTCTAGCAAACTGAAGTTAACTTTAAAATCACCACTCAAAATCATTCAAAGCGAGTGATAGTTTTTTTTTAAAAAAAGCAGAACATTCTTCGGTATATAGTAAAAGTAAAAAATGCAGGAAATCTTTAATTTTTGAACCGTTTGATTCGGAGAAATGTATACGACCACCGAAATCACTGTTTGGCCATTTTCAAATAAGCATTTTGCCGCACATATGTCCCCAATATCTTGACTAACAATACCCAGTCCTCTTGTTTGACGATAAGTAATATCTATATGTCGAGCCACAACATGCGAGTTGTTCTGTTTACGATAGATCGCAAGACAAACTGCTCTGTGGCCCGGTTGTTTAAATTGTACGCAGCAATCGAAGTCAGGTATCGAAACATGTTCGTCATTGTCTAACCACGCCTCTGCCTAAAGGATCTTAGTGACTCTCTGATCCTACAGTGAGAAAACAAAAACAAAGATCCCACGGCCTAGACCGCAGGGGGTGGGGGGGGGCGGAGCCCCTCCCGAATGAAGGAGAAAAAAACAGAATTCCCCGAATAGCGCGTGCTTAGCCAAGTTCCTGTTACGCATTTCCGTCCCTTTTCACAAAATCACTCCCACAAATCCCCAGCAATCGAGAGGAAAGATGTTACACATCAAAAAATATCAGAAAAAATTGGTAAAAATGAATAGCAAATACCTCAGTTAAATATTAAAACTCAAGGAATATCTATCAATATTCAAATTGCCGCCCAACCGGTATAGCGGTTAGTGAAGATTACTGCAATGCTGTAGGGACTGGGTTCGAATTCCGGAGAAGGCACGGATGTTTGTGTTGTAATCCTTCTTTCTTTCCTTTGAGTTATGAGCCCCGTGTGATGCAATGTGTGGTACGTGATTTTTATAAATATTCTCAATAAGAAAAATATCTTGAAATCTCTCCTCCCCTTTCCAAATATAACTAAAGATTAAAACAAAATTGACTTTGAAAGTATGTTCATAAGTGATTGGGTCCCATTGTATCAAAAATGATACAATCAAATTTCACAGGTCTCATTATGCTTTAATATTTCACTAAAAATTTCTTTTTTTTTTGCTGTTAACTAGTAAAGTGTACATATACAAAGAAAAAGTATATTTTGAAAATAGTTTAATATGTGTATATAAATGAGAGAAAAAAAATGCTTACTTTGATGACGTGCACAAATCTTGTTTTGATTCAGAGACGCTACCAGAAATCACTATTATGGACAGGTACTGCCATGAATTAACTAAAGGAGAGAATCACATGCGTTATTTCACTTTGTATTTTATATAATGCAACCGGTCCTAAATTTGTTTTTGCTGTTTAGCCTTCACAAAAAGTTATGATACTTTTGTATCACTTGTGATACAAGGGAACAGAGGAGATTAAATCCGAGGAAATTAATTTCCATATGAATTGCAGGTCAGATACGGCGAATGCTGATTTCCACATGTGAAACACTGATTTCCAGGTACAACGGAAAACGTTTTTTGCATCAATTTGCAACTGGTTAGGACAAATTAATCCAGTACTACAAACCACATAAGAAATCTTGGGAACTACGTGACTTTGTTTGAATCACTGAATATTTATGAAAATAGCTCATATTGTGCAATTGGTGGTATCAACTTGCTATCGAGGTCTGAGAGTTGCTCATTAAGTTATCGATTAGCCTTTACTGAGGCTCTGTACAGAACACAATTTATTAGATACAGCCAGAACTTCAGTAAAAACAATACTACTAATAGCTGGACATGATTTTTCTCCTACTTGATAAATATCGTTCAAAACATGAGGCTATAGTTATTTTTAAAATGTGATTAACTAGTGTGTGCAGCCCCGGATACTGGGAGTAAAATAATTAAACCCGATATTTAATTTTTGTCTGAATTATATTTTGAAATTATTTTTCAAATTATTTTGAATCTGGTATTACATTTAACGTATCTGATTTATATTTTTTTGGTATTGTATACGTTTAATGTCAGCATTCTTACGTGTAGAACCTTGAAGGTTTCGATGAGGGTGTGTACGTTAAACCGTGATATTTGATATGTTTTCTCTTATTTTCTTCTGGAATTTTCTCTCCATCGCAAGTAGGGTCAGAAAACGGACATTTCTCTCACCCTCAGAATGCCCGGTGTCAGCTAACTTTGACGGAGACACTTAGATTTTTTGGAAGATATCTAGTAGAGTGACAGTCCCAGGATCCCGGAGTTTCGAAACACCGGGATGCCGGTGTTTTTTCCAATTCCAAAATCCCGAGGTTTAAATAACAATTCCGGGATTTAATTTTTGTCTGAATTATATTTAAAACATTTTTTCTGATAAAAATTTTCAAATAATTTAATTTTTTTAAAATTTATATTTTGTTTATGAAATATTTACGCAGAATATTTTATGCAATTATAAGTTTTATAGGTAAAAAATATATACACTCACTTTCAAAAGTTAAGCACGGAGAGGAAAATGCTAAAATCCGGAAGCTAATCAGAACTGAAGAGGATGCAATTCACTGCAGAGGTATATGGAAGTATGCAAATATGTTAGGTAACAGCCAATCGTGCTTTCATGTCAAGGAAAATGCAAAAAGGGCAGTCTTATAAGAAGCCAGCTTTATGAAGGGTTACAGAAATTGATTGTAAGTGCTGATAGAAGGTGTTTAAAACTTTTGTACAATTTGTTTTCAAGACATACGTGTTTCTATGACTTCCAGAAAACGAATGGGAGATTCTGAGCGCTTGCGTGCTCTGTGGCTCATTGAAGCAGGACAGTCGATCACACATGTTGCTCTTTTCTTCAGCGTTCAGCATTCTGTAATTTCACGTTTATGGAAAGAATTCCAAACCACACAGACAGTTGTCCAAATGCCCGTAGGCGGTCGCCAATGAGATACAGCCCCCGCAGAAGCTCGATATATTGCACTTGTTGCCAAGTGAAATCGCAGAGCGACCTCCACACATGTGACATCTATGGTTACAGCGTCCATTGGTAAGGCTATATCTGCAGCTACTGTACGCCGAAAATTACATATAAATCGACTGTATATCCGGGTACCTCGAGTTTGTGTTCCTCTATCCGTCCAATCAAGAGGTTCACGATTAAGGTGGTGCCGAGAATAAGGCAATTGGACTGTGTCTGACTGGGGCAATGTCATTTTTACTGATGAGTTAAGATTTGCTCTGGAGCCAGATGACAAGTGTATAAGGATATGGCGTAAACAAGAAACACGCAATCAGCCCCAAAACATCACCGAACATCACGCATTCCGAGGCGGAAGCATTATGGTGTGGGCAGGAATTTCATTAGGATACCGCATCGACCTGCACATCTTTAAATGGGGTTCTGTAACTGCTGTCCGGTATCGAGATGAAGTCCTAGAACCCCTTGTGAGATTGTACGCTGCAGCAGTTGGCCTTATTTTTGTTTTAATGGACGATAACGCACGTCCCCATAGAGCTGACATCATCGGTAACTACCTGGAGAGCAAAGGGATTGCGCGTATGGCGTGGCCAGCATATTCGCCCGACATTAGTCCCATTGAAATTCTTTGGGATGCTCTCAGCCGTGCTGTATCTTCACGTTTCCCAACTCCAGCCACTCTTATTCAGCTGGAAACTGCTCAACAAGAAGAACGGTGATTGCTTAATTCTGCGGTGGTTGACCACCTAATTGAAAGCATGGTTAGAAGGTGTAAGCTTTGTATACAGATGAGAGGGGATCACATACCTTATTAATGTCCTTTTTTCATTTTATTCTGTTTATATTCTCTTTATACATAATTCTGTTTAAGTCTCCAGTATGACATTATCTTACAAAAATTTAATATTGTTTTCATTTCTGTATATAATTATTGATTTTGCTTTATGTATAAATATATATGCTACTTATCTGCCAAATTTTGTGTCAATCAAAGCAGTATTTGTTGATTGTTTTCATTTTATATCTTCGTGCTTAACTTTTGGCAGTGAATTTATTAAATAACTTCTAATTGATTAACTATTAGTTCATTTTATTTCCAGGTGGTGTGAAAGATGACTTTAACCCGTTACCGCCCAGTGATCTATTTATAGATCACCTCCCACTCAGAACTCCAAGTGAAAACGATATCTATTAATCAAGGCCGGATCTACGTATGGCTAAATGGGCTGCAGCCCAGGGCCCCCGGGCTTAGGGGGCACCGTTCCTTGTTGAAGATAAACAGAAAAGGTGCTTACAATCAAAATAGTGACACAATAATAAACCAGTAAAAAAATACACTCAAATCAAAAATAAAATACCCGATATACCATATCAAATTTATTTTGGAGAGCAAGAGCAATTTACTTTTGTTCTTCCGCCTTACCACCGAATACGCGGAAATTAATAATTATTAATTTCGAAAATCGTTTATATATTTTATGTAAATAACTTTATAAAAAATTAAAATAGTATGCTGGTGATTTTTTTTTAGAAACTACACCATAATTGGATGTAAAATGCTTAAACCTCAAGGGAATTCCTTATTTTTCTCATGATCAGAGACAGCTTGTGAGGTCTAGAAACAATGGTTTTCATCTAATTGCGAGTGGCCAAGTATGTCATGAATTCGAGACTAGTGTCACTGAAGACCCTCCATGTAGGGGCGAGATGCATGTTAAATCTGTCGAGAGCTCAAACGTTCTCCAGTATGTGTGGTGTGATAGTTAGGAGAGGGGGTGCCAGTTCAGGTATCGTCCTCGTCACTTGACTATGGTTCAAAATTACGAGGCATATCGCCCAAATCTCTTGTGTAGCTGAACAGTGCGACGTTAATATTCACTCACTATTCATCTAATTGCTTAGAAACTAATTTGCCTCATCAAGAATCAATATTTAGATAGATTTAACAGGATAAAAACCACAGTTGCCACATTGCCCAGGCTAAATTGTTTGAGATAATTCCTTTTCAAACAGGGTTTTAGCAAAAATATTGATTTTACATAAAATCCTGATGTGATGGGGAAAAACGTAGATCATTTTCGAAATGAGCACATCAAACCACTGAAAGCCTCTTTTGTACTTCTCCAAAACTTTAATTGTGTAGCTTTGTGTAATTAATAGAGTGTCTATTAAGTACACTCTATTAATTACAGTATATTAACAGTTGTAATTAATACAGTCTATTACGTTCTGTTATTGATACAGTCTATTAATTACACTCTTTAGTACACGGCGCCGCTCTATGATAGAGTCTCTATCGTAGAACGGCGCTGATGAGCACATAGAGCATTTATACAAACGTAGTGGCACTATATCTGTAGCCATTTATTTTTGTGTAAAAATAATTATAAGTTACAAATTATACTGATTTGATGCTGTATCCTATGCATAATACCTGAAATTAGAAGATACTTAGGTACCTGTTTATTGGTTTCAAGTAAAAAGTAAGTACAAATACACGTTTCTAAATTATTTAAGTATGAAGACACGAAGTAGGAAGATTAGAATTATTCATGTAGGTTCGTGGCCTAAATTGCTAAGTAATAATTTTATTGATTATATCCCTTCACATGAAATGAGTTATTTTCAAAATAAAGATCCAAACAGCATATGTTCTGTTTCGCAAAGAGAATACAAAGAACAAAAGATATCAGTTTCTAATAATCATTTCACTAAAAAAAACATAGCCAAATGCTGGAAAAATCTTGGCTTTGTTATTTAACTAATATTGGTAGTGCTTTTTGTTTGACTTGCAAACTTTTTTCTGAAACAAATTCTTAATACACGACCGGCTTTTCTGATTGGAAACACGTAACTAGTTGCTTAGAAAATCGTGAAAATTCTATTGAACATATAAATTCAATGTTAGTTTGGTTGACACAAAAAGAAAATGTACTCAACCTTTTTTTTACGCCGGACCACATACATCTGACATGTATTTTACGCGAGCTGCAACATGAGGATTAATACATAGTGGGAAGCTATAAGATGAAGGACATTTAAAATGTGAAAAATTGGTCAAAATATAAAATCTCATAATTTTGGATCTTATTTTAAAATTATACCAAACTCTATCAAACAAAATGACTTTTGTTTGATAGAGTTTGGTATAATTTTAAATATAGGTTTCATTCACTTTTTACCCAATTACGGGGGAAATTTTCAATTTCCGTTAATCTGTGATCCCAAGCCCCTTGTCTGCATTCTACTGTCATAAAAACAAAGCTGCCAAGTACTTGGATAATTTGATTTTTTTCTTTTGACAAAGCCTCACATATTTTTATTTCAGATATTAATTTATTAGCGCAAGATGGTAGCAAAGAGTTTTTATTGAACTACAGACTGAAATCAATATTATCTGTATGAACTGTCTGTTCTTATTGCGCATTTTTGTTTCAAATTTATTCAAATATTTTTTTGATTTTATAAAAAAAAAAAAATATTTGAACAAATAACTGAATTCATCAAAGAGTACATCGGAATCATTTAAGAAACACTCTAACAATTTCTGTAATAATTCTTAAGTTTATTATTAACAATTTAATATGTTTGTCAATATATATAATGTATTAAATTTTATGAGATGCTTTTGTTACCTCTGGATTTTTGTGAACTTACCACCTGCAAAATATTTATTGCTGTTTCAAAGGTTTTTTTTAAAGAAAGCCAATTTATCTCATCTTTAAATGGATCCTCAAGAATAAGAGCCATTGAAAGATTTGTGTTTAGTAGTACAGTGACGAGCAAAATTATATTTTTTTATGTAACCACAACAAATCAAACAAGTTGTTAATCCATATTTGTTTTTTTTCTACGAAATAGTCAAGATCCCAATCGTCTTGAAACAGCAAATATTTTTTAGACATGAGGGTTAGTTAAAAATTAGTTACACCTATAAAATGGTCGCTACTGCATTTGTTATTTATTGTCACTAACCATTACAATTACAAAAAGAAAAAAAAATATTTCACATTTTGTACCAGAACGACATCGATAGCAAAATTGATAGATTTGATTGATAGAGTTCTCGCTAAATTTTTAATACATTATTCCTAAATAGCTGAATTTGTTATTTTAACGGACATACACCGGGCCACTCAAAATGGTCCCTTGGGCTACACGCGGCCCATAGGCCACAGGTTGAGTATCGCTGATTTAGAGGTACCGAGGAAGTTTTTAGTTTTCCTTATAATATGGTAATTTTATGGGTACTCTGAAACTGCTAGCAGAGTTCGACTCATTCATTCGTGAGTATATTGAACTGCGAGAATTACGACCAAAATCGTTAATATCGTACTCATCAAAAACAATATATGAGATAATAGTTGAGATCATGCGCAAGCAAATCATAAACAATTATATAACTCAACTAAATAACAATGACACAAAGTACTATATAATAGTGATGGATTCAACAGCAGATTTGTCCCACAATAACTAACTTGATATTATACTGCGATAATGTTTTCAGAGAAAGTGTATGAGAAATGTGTCTCATTAATTAAGATTAGTAGTCACACAGGTTTATATTAAATTATTTTCAAGAATTTTTTTAGAAACAAATGGACTGTTATTGGATAATTGTAGGGGACAGTCATATGACAACGCTGCCAATATATCCGGTCCATATAATGGTGTGCAAGCTCTTCTAAAAGAAAAATAAATAAATTCGATAATTATGTGCCGTGGGCTGCACATTCTCATAATCTAATTGTGCAAAATCAGTTAAGGTTGCAACTGAAATCGTTAACTTCTTTGGTTTAGTGCAACAAATATATGTTTGCTTTTCTACTTCAACCTATAGGTAGAAACTTCTAATTAAGTGAACTTAAATTGTGAAATTTACTTTAAAAAGATTAAGTGAGGCCAGATGGTCTTGTCACTAGGATCTTTATGAAGCCCCAAGAGATAAATATTGTAATATCATGAATATTCTTAAGACATTTAATGACAATGGAAATGCGAAAATTGATTTTCAAAAAGAGGCTTGATTTGATTTGATTTAATGGCACAAGAGTTAAGTTGGGCTAAGCTGAACCAAACAATATTTTTTAAAAAAAAATACTACAATTTTGAAAACTGGTCTTAATACTTACGTAGTTTGATAAAAAAAAGAGGCAGCAAATTTATTTAATAAATTAACTAAACTCGAAACTGCCATTTTAATTATATTTTGGGAAGAAATTAAAAAAATATTTAGTGCAGTTAACAAAAAATAACAGATTCTTGAGGTTTGGACATCTGCGAAGGGAATAAGTTCATTATGTCATTAAAAATGTTTATAAGTAATGTACAAGATGTGAATCGGATCAAAAATCAAAGAAGTATCAAGCCGCAGCCAAAAATTAAGTCCTAATGTAGAAACATAATACAGCGATGTGAACTAGAGACGGGTTATTTCAAAATTTGCAGATAAATTTACAGAAAAAGCTGTGTATGGGACAGAAAAGTTTAAAAGAGACGCGATTATTGTAGCGTTAGATAAGGTAATCCTTGATTTAAATAGATGAAGTCAAGTATACATATGCAGAATATAGTAAGAAATTAAAAATTTTGATGGATTTGCAAGATCAAAGTAAGGAAAATGTCGACCTGGAGAGTGTACACGCTATTATTGATTACTATTCAGATGATATAGACAAACATTTAGTAAATGAAGATGTTCAGTTAAAAACTTATCTAAAACGCTGAGCTAGAGTCCTATACTTGTAATGATATATTCAATTTAATTTTTGAAAAGAAACTAGTTCATCTTTTCCAAATTTGTATACAATTTTAAAGATTTTCTAACGATCCCTAATTCTAGTTGTGAAGTGAAGCGTGGTTCTCTAAAATGCCCTACAAAGAAAACAAATATAGGACAATAATGACAAATACTAGTCTTAATTATTAATCACTTCTTTCTATTAATATTGATCTCACCAAAGACTTAAAATGTGACGAGCAAATAAAAGAATATTCAGCATAAAAGTGTAGAAAATTGTTTTTTGTTGTAAATTATGTTATTGCTTATAATGTATTTAAATTGTTTGGGAGAAAAAAAACTTTCAGTTTCGTATATTTTAAATTTTTCCGCACAATAATTTCTTAGGAAAAAGGCAAATTTTTTAATTACTTAGGGTCCCCCAGATATCGTTAGCCCAGGGCCCCAAAGGTCACGGTCCGGCCCTGCTTTTAATCACTTCGTATCGTCATTGGCTGGTTTCCTTACACATGTGGCCATACTCCCAAACGAGATTTGAAGCATTCTTTCTCACAGCAGTCCAGCAGCTAGCATCAGATGTTCGCCAGTTTGAAGCTTCAAAGTGCAGCTTTCGATTTTGTATCCAACAGAAAAAAAAATTAAAAGTAAGTTATTCTTTTTTCATGAGTTTTACATTTTCAATACCTTCTCAATTATTCTGGCTTAATTATACTAGAAAAATAACTGTTTTTATTATTAAAATGTAAGTTTAAACATGCTGATCTATAAATAGATCACTGGGCTTTTGTGGTAACTAATACCTTTTTTCCCCGTTTCATTTCTTCCAGAATGTCTCGGCGTAAAGTGTTTCACACCGCCGAAGAAGCGTTGGAATATATGTTTTCTAAGGAAATAGAGAGTCTGATATAATTTCTTTACCACCTGATGTGGATGAGTTAACTGACGAAGATTATTTTGATGATGATGAAATGACTACTCCATCGGTACAAGATCTGTCTGGTAATGTAGAAATTTTTGTGTACCCATGGAAGAAATATAAAAAGTATAAACGACATCCGAAGATATATCGCCGTTGCGTACCTCAAACGGGAACAAATTCTAAGAAAGGCATTGGAAGACCTCAGATGATGTCATCAAGATCAAACGTAATAGAAACTGTGCGTTTAGATAGAAAAGACCATGTTATAGGAAAAAGACAAAACCGAAGAAGATGCCAGTTTCAAAAATGTAAGGGTAGACCTCTTATATTTTGTACAAAATGTAATATAACCCTTTGTCAAATGTTTTCCATTATATCACACTTAACTTTTACAAATTCACTGTATAAAATTGTAACTAAGTTTAGATCAGTAAAATAATATTTTCTCTTTTAAATCTCAATAGTTTTTTTTAAATTCACCCCCCCCCCTTAAATTTGTAATTTTTTAAATATAAAACCACAGGAAAGTTACTTGATCTTTTACTACCATAAGCGCCCAGCGATCTATTTATAGATCACCTATTATCTCAGCTGCTAATTACGGAAATAGGATACAACTTCTCATAATTACTCTATTTATGATACATAAAATGTAATTTAAAAAAAAATTTTGATTTTAAAATAATTTGGGCGCTAACGGGTTAAAACTCTTCATATCAAGATTACATTCGCACTGCTATACAACGAGTCTTTGGTTGAATGAGAATTTCCTTGAATAGATCGACGACAAGACCACTTCTAAATGAAAAATATAATCAATCAGCTACTATCATCTTAACTCTATTTTTGATGTCGCTAACCGTAAAAGAGTAACACCTACTACTTTAACAAAATATCGAATGGACATTCACTTAAAATTCTGTTCTAATTTTTAGCTGGTTTCAGAAAGTGAAACCTGTCAATAATTCAACGGATAAGATTACCAAAAAAAGCAATCTATTAAAAATCTCAGTCAACTTATATGGGGATTTTTAAATTTTTAAGTGGTTATTCATGCAGACAAATGGAAGCCATGACTTTCAGTGCTTTGGAAATGTTTACCGTGAAAAAAAAATGACCATGCGTTTTTTTTTACAAAAAAAAAAAAGACTTTTATTGGATTGCTTCAAATATATCTCTAATTAATTAAATTATCAGAAATACTTAAAATGGAATTTAAAGTAATTCAATATGAAATAGATTTATCTTTTTTATTATGTTTAGATTTCATTTTACTTGTAAACATTTGCAAGCCAACTATCGAATCGACTACTAGATGAAGAATATAACATATCAGAGTTACTATTATATTAACCTTATTTTAAGTGCTGCAAACCATAAAAAAGTAACACCTACTACTTTTACAAAAGAGAAAATGTTAACGAACAGATATTTACTTAAAATTCTATTTCATATTCAGCCGGTTTCATGAAGCGAAACCTGCCAAGAAAAATCAAAGTAAAGAAACAAGAAGGAATAAAACTACTAAAATTCTCAATCAACTTATGTGTAAATTTTAAAATTTTGAAGTGGTCATCCATGCAGATAAATAGAAACCCTAAATTACAGTGCTTTGGAAATGTTTAAAATGTTTATTTTGAAAAGAAAATGATCATCATTTTTTTACAAAAAAAAAAAAAAAGAATGACTTTAATTGGAATGTTTCAAATATATCTCTAACTTATAAAATAATCAGAATGATTTAAATTTGAATTTAAAAACTATTCAGTATTAAATAGGCTTATCATTTTTATTGCGTTTAGATTTCATTTTACTTGTAAACATTTTGAGAGCCAACAATTAATAAATAGTTCTCAATTTAAGATACTAATTCCTTTTAAAGAATCTTTATAAGTACATACGTTTAATTAATAACCATTAACAAAATTATCATCAATCTGATAAAGCAATGAAAATAGAAATAAGACAAGACTGTAGATTCAAAAGTAAGACAACCTCAAGATTTCTGTAGCAAACTCTTAATTTTAGGAACTGAGATTGCTGAGCTTAAGGCCAAACAATGTTCCCTTATAATTTTCCTATACTTCTGGCTATGCTAGGAAACGAAATTAGATTGAGAATAATCTATCAATAATTCTGAGAATTATAATCGTAATATTTTAATAAAAAGTAATGAATTTAATAAAACCAAGTTACCGATACTTAATATCAAATAAAATTTAAATTTACGAGCCAACCAAGAGAAACCAAGAGAAAATAATTAATATACAAATGACAAAACTTTTAAGAAATAATTATTTAAAAATTAACACACTTATTTTATAACTTTTAAGTAAATTAATATCATCAAATTAATTTCTACAAAAATAATTAAGATAATAACATCACACAAACACAACCACCGGAAATTATATTACATGTGGAAATAAATGTGTTTTTCCGTTTTTGAATCACTTTTTAGATTTCTGCATATAATTTTGGTTTAACATGATTGGCCTTCCTTTATGAGATTAGGTAATTGCATATAAGACACTTTCACCGTAGTAAACTTGAGGAGAGAGTTTCTCTTGTAAGATTAAGGCCGCGGGGTACCCAAGTGGTCTAGGAATCGGATCTTGGTTAGCGTGTCATGAGTTCGAACCCAGTACCACTGAAGACCCGCCGTGTAAGGGAGCGATGCATATTTAATCTGTCAAGATCTTAAACATCCTCCCGTTGGTGTGGTAGTTAGGAGAGAGAGTGCCATCTCAAGTGTCGTCCGCGTCACTTGACCATGGTTCAAAATTACGCGTACCGTCGCTAAAAGCCGCCTTGTAAGTGAACAGTGCGACGTTAATATAAACTCACTCATTCACTTGTAAGATTAAAATCAAACTGGATTTCTATATCGTGGATGTGGTAGATTTTTTTAAGCGTTGTAAACTCTCGAATTCCATTGTTGCAAATAGCTCCTTCTGGATCATTTAGTTTTCTGGATTACAGATCGAAAAATGTCACCTTTTATGCTTTTTTAAAAACATACATATCTTTTTAAACATAAAAGCACCATTCGTATCAGAAACTTCCTAAACATTAATGTAAAAAATCTATTTGAATAAAGGAGTTATTTCCGCGCACAGTTCTGTATGACAGAAACATTGGAGTCACTCCTCAATAAATATAGATATAAAGCATTTACATAAATGATTGCGAAATTACTAAGCAAAAAGTTTTTAGGATAAGACTGAAGGAGAGTACTCTGCAGAAAAAAGTTCTCTTTTTGCCTAAAATTTCTCTGAGTGTTACGTTTTAATCATTCGGTACCATGAAAATCATATGTGAAGTAATTAGGGAGAGACTGCTGAAGCATTGAAAATTTTCACTAAGTCCCAGCTACGATCGAGATGAGCCACGAGGATACGTTTTGCGGGAAAAGCTCAGGTAAGAAATACGGGATGGAAGTAATTACTGTTAGAAATAAGCTGAATTTTTTTCTTCCACATAAATAGTTAAAAATAGTTTTTCCATTTATATTAAATAAATTTTATTTTATTTTGTTTCTCCCACATAATGCTAAATGGGAAAACTATTTTTTTAAAGTAAACTTCAGAGTATTACCACTTCTTATAACAGAAATTCCTTAAGACAGTAGTTAATAAATTTGAAAACGCAACGGCTTTCTTCTATACATCAGCTTCGCAAGGCAGATTCCTAAGATTTTGATCACTACTTCGAATTTCCAATATATGTCTGAGTGATTTAAAGTTTCGTAAATATTCACAACGTTACTCCGTTTAATACAAACTTTTAACAAATATTTTTTTCTTTGAAAAAAGCAGCAATCATGTATTTTAAAATATTGCGAAGTACTAATTTCAAGGAACTAATATACTTACTCTACTAAATTAAAATGTGAGCAAATGTACAAAAACTGTAATAAATGGAATATTGCGCGCAAGTGAGATAGCGCCGCTTAGATCAAAGGCTAGATTTCGCGTTCAGGAGCAATTCGATTAGGATAGCAACACTGTATTTCTCCTTTTGTTTTGAAAATATTACGTTGTATCTAATTTCAAACTATAAAAACACTGGATTAATGTTCTTAAACGAAATACATATTGCAATAAAGTTTTTACATCCGGGGCAATTAGTGATCAAGTATTGGATGGCGCATATATCAGTTTTCCCATGAATGCTTCCAAAAAGAGAAAAAGCAAGAAATAAATCTTATCATTAAATGAGAGACCTTCGCATATCTCCTACGAAGGCATTGGGGATCAATGAAACTTAGTTCAAGACCCGCTGTCTTAATACATATCAATTCGCTTATGAAATTGATATTGTATATGAGCATATGTACGAAATTATATTGAAACATAGTCTTATATTTCAGTAGTTTTCCTCAATGGTCATGAAAATTTCTTTTACAATATTACAACGAAAAACATAAGATAGTAAAATGTATTTTGAAAATTAAAAGGATTAAACATCCTGATCAAATTACTATGTTAGAAATGGAGAGCTTTTTTGTGAGTTTCTTTCGACATCGTTCGTAATATTCTTGGTATAGTTACAGTAGAATATAAAAATGAGCACCGATATGACCAAAAGCATATCGTTATAACTTCACCAGTTAGTATGAGATGTTATTAACACTTTTACTATACTATATGCTTCCGTGTAAATCTGAAACTTCAAGACGGGGCAAATACTTCGTTATTATTTGTAAATATTTAGTGCACTCGAGATCAAAATCAGAATTGAACACTCTCTAGGTAAAGCTGCCCATCAATTAAAATCTACAAAGGACTTTTATTCATTGTATTTTTTTAAATAAAATCTCAAGTCCTATCTTTTAAAAAGTTATTTTTTTAGATTATGATCTATATTAGCAAAAAATATGTTCATACAAGAAATAAAAAGTATACGTTTGTTTTGGTATGTGTGATAGAATGCTTAGATTTCCACGAAAAGAAAAAAAAATATAATATTTTGTTTATTATACCAAAAGAAAAACTAATTTCACATTTTCAGTCTCTAAGTAAGTTGAATAAAAAATTGACTCATAAAATAAAACACATATTCTGAAACATAAACAATTCATTGTTAAGAAAAAATCTCGGAATTTTGCCGGTAATTTCAAAGCCAAATTGACTAACCATATTGAATATGCTTAATCGACATTCGAAGAAACATTTGATCTCCTTTAAGCGCACTTGAAAACTGTGAACAAAGTTCTTGTATAAAAAATATTTTTTAAGTGATTAATTATAGATTCTTCATTTTATTTCAAGCAGGTGAGATATCTTGAAAATCCTTCTGGTCAAGATTTCATTTGAACTGCTATACAATGAATCTTTAGTTGAATAAGAATTCCGTTGATTGGATGGACTACAACAGCGTCAGCTGTGAGATGGTGAACATAAAAAAAAATCAGCTACTATCATCTTGACCTTATTCGGGATGTTACTAACCGTGTAAGTACTGCACCTGTCACTTTTACAAAAGAAAGAACTCATGTTAACGATGGAATACACATTTAAAACTTTGTTTCAAATTTCAACGGTTCTCGTCAAGCGAAATCTGTCAAGAAAATGAGAAAGTTGTAAGTCTTTAATTGCGGGTAACACACAACACACACGAAAAAATGCAATTCTTGCAGCTTATAAGCATTGAATTCTGTAAAATACACATGATTGTTCTCCGATTATTTGTGATTTAAATTCTTTTAATTGTTACTTACGCAATTCGATTTTGTACGGAAAATCTGTATCAAAACTTCCAAGCATGCTTTTGAAACGCCTCTCAACGTTTCTTTCTTTCGGTTTTTTTTGTAAGTTCTGCTTTTACATGACATATATAGCACTCACATTTTTTATTTACCATTGTGAAGAAATACTGACACTTGTTTCCTTCTCTATATCCCTCTTTTAAAATATGACAGGTTACAATTTTTACTACAAAAAGACAAGTAATATAAAATATTCAAGTTCAATGTTTGAATGTTGAAAGCTAGACCATGGAGTGTGGACGTTTTCAATTCAGCGAGCAGTGAAAATACGTCAAACGATGAATCTATAATACCGATGTATATACTTAAAACGCTGGATGCTGGGTGACGCGCCTTCGCGGGGACGTAACATCAACACAAGAATTCAATCCTGTAGAAGCATGTGGTGTGGGGTAATGTTTCAGTTGCCAATCCCGTGTTATCGCGGGAAGATCTGATCAACGTTTATTTTCTATTTAGTCGGCGTGTGTGTGTGTGTGGGGGGGACTCATTTCAGCGGCTGGCATCCAGATGATCGCATTTCCTCCCTCTCTATAGTCACATAGAATGTGGGGGAATGTGTTAAGCATCATCGTGTTCTTCCAACTATAGTGCATGTTTCGTCTACATATAGTAGCATGCATTGTGAAGAGCCAATACTCCAGTCTAACTGGCATGGTGTTTCACAAAATATTTCTATTAGTACACGTTTCTTAAGTCTTATGTGAAGGCGGTCACCCCAAAATATCATGCCGGTTCATCGGTCGATCGCGATCGACATAATGCCCACCCCGGTAATAGATAGTGCAAATATTTATTTACGAACCACAACTTACTTTAGTGCATTCAAAATAAAAAAAAAAAATAAATAAAGAACAGTCTCCATTTAAGCCTGCCCATCAATAAAAATCTACAAAGAACTGTGATTCATCGTTTTTTTTTTCAATTAAAAACCCAAGTCCCATGTTTTCTAAAAAAATGTTTTTTAGACTGTGATTTATATTAGAAAAATTATTTCCATTTCAAATTTAAAATTAAAATTTGTTTTCTTTCGTGTGATAAAATGTTTTTGATTTCCTACGAAAAGACAAAATAGAATATTTTTGTTTATTATATCAAGAGAGAAACTAATTTTACATTTTCAGTCTCTAAGTAAGTTGTAAATTTACTCATAGAACAAAAAACTTACAATGAATTTTAATCATCTCCGTTTTAAAAATAAACCATGGGATGTTGGCAGTTATTTCCATGCCAACGACATTAATTTTTACTTAATCGATATTAGAAGCAACATTTGGTTTGTTTACTGTGGACTTTAAAACTGTAAAATAAGTTCTTGTGTAATGTGTTAAATAATTTCTAAGTGATTGACTATAGTTCCTTCATTCAATAGAAATCCGTTGGAATGACTTAAAAACTCTACAGATCAGATTACATTAGCCCTGTTACGTGTAACATAAATATTTGTAAAATTAGAAATCTGTTGATATGATCGACTGCAACAGTGCAAGAGCAGCAGCAAGATGGTATAAACGTAACAAATCAGCTACTATCATATCGATCTATTTTTGGATGTTACTAACCGTGAAAGTAAGGCGCGTACTGCTTTTAAAAAAAAGAAGAATACATGTTATCGATAAAATGTACCCTTAAAACTTTGTAGCGGTACTCAAGTGGTCCCGTCAGTTGGAACCTATCAAGAAAACAATGGTGGTATTCGAAATTTAATCAACTTAAACATCTTTCCATTAATTTACCTGTACAATTTTAAAATTTTAAGTGGTAACCCATTCAGACAAATTAAAGCCCAGACGTTCTGTAGTTAGGTATTTTTTAAATGTTTTTCATGAAAAACATTTAAAAACTACCATTCTGCTGAATTATAAAAAATAACTTTTAACTGGAATGCTTGAATTTTTTTATATTTGTAGTATATCTATAATTCATAAAGTATATAATCAGAATAACTTAAATATGAACTTAAAAACTATCTATTACGTGTGAAAAAGACAAACTTTTTACAAAGAGTTAAACTTTCATTTTACTTGTAAATATTTTACAAGCTAACAATTATATATGTAGAGTGGTTAACGGAGTGCCTGTTTCCTTGTGGAAACTTAACCTCCTATCATGAAGATTTGGGTGTAGCTTTAATTCAAGCTAACAATTAAAAAGAAACGAGCCTTACAGTATTCGCATATGCTGTGTAACAACTGACATGTTATCGTGGTAAATTCACAATATCAACTAAAATCAAATCCTGAAAAAATGAATCGAGTATGATTCGTAATAATTTTTTCTATGGAATAGTTATATCTTTAATAAAAATTTTATTTAATTAACACAAGGAGTAATGCAATTTTTTATCAAAAATAATTATTCTTGTCCAATTTGGCGAAGAGCGGCAATGATAACTAATGATAAATAAAATATGACTCATATACTTGTGATTTCAAATTTTTTAAAAACCGTTGAAAACTAACGTTAGTAACAGTACCACTGTTAGTTGTCCAAACATTTCAATTTTTGCTCATTTCGAGCATGAGTTCTTTATTAAAAAAACTATGAGTGGCTCGGCTTCTAGCAAACTGAAGTTAACTTTAAAATGACCTCTCAAAATCATGGGAAGCGAGTGATAGTTTTTTTTTAAAGAGCAGAACCACCTTTGGTATTTGGTAAAAGTAAAAAATGCAGGAAATCTTTAATTTTTTGAACCGTTTGATTCGGAGAAATGTATACGACCACCGAAATCACTGTTTGTCCATTTTTAAATTGGCAATCTGCCGCACATATGTCCCCAATATCTTGAGTAACAATACCCAGTCCACTTGGTTGACGATAAGTAATATCCATATGAGGAGCCACAACATGTGAGTTGTTCTGTTTGCGATAGATCGCAACACCAGCTGCTGTGTGGCCGGTGTTTTAAATTGTACGCAGCAATCGAAGTTAGGTATCGAAACACGTTCGTCATTATCTAACCACGTCTCTGCCAACATGAGTAACGTGCAATTTTGTGAAATAGCGTTGAAACCTGTTTGGTGAGCCCTCAGAGTTTGACAATTGAGCGTAAGGATCCCAAGTTTATACTTGGTGAAGTCTAATAAGACTTGCTGGTATGTGAGAAGTGGATTTAGAGTCAAGCGCAAACGAAACCGAGTTTTTGAATGCGAATATTTTGAAATGCTAAATTTAACAGTATAAAAATGCTGGCGGCTTGATGGCTACTAGAGTCGGACCCCAAGTGGATATATCTTTACAAGATCCAGCTAAAGGATTTAGCTTTTTCTCTGATCCTTAAGTGAGAAAGCAAACAAAAAAAGATCCCATGGTCTAGGCCGTAGGGAGGGGGGGTGGGCGGAGCCTCTCTTTAATGAAGGAGAAAAAAAAACTTCACTGCGAGGGTAGAGAAGAGACACCACTGAGCGCGCTGATTCATCAAATTAAATAGCGCGCACTTCCCCAACTTCCTGTTACACATTTCCGTCGATTTTCACTAAATCACTCCCACAAATCTCCAGCAACCGACAGGAAAGATGTTACACATCAAAAATATTCCTTAATTTAATTTCTAAAAAACTGTTCCTATAAGTGCATACATTTAATTAATAACCATTTACAAAATTATCATCATTCTGACAAGCTCTTCATACTAAGTTTCATTACGATCCCGTAGTTGTTTCTTTGTGCTCTAATTTTTTTGTCCATGAATGTATAACAGGACTGTAGAGTCAAAAATAAGACAGCCTCAAGATTTCTGTAGTAAACTCTTAATTTTAGGAACTGAGATTGCTGAGCTTAAGACCAACCAACTTTTCCTTGTTGTTAGTTCACGGCATACGAAGCGCTATCTGTGTAATAAAAAGAGTAGAGTGTGTTGTTGTGTCTGTAGTAATGTATGTATAAACTGTGTCTGCGCAATCCCAATTGCGCTGCCTGAACTGCGCATGCCCTGCTACTCCAATGTAAATGTACAGAATTTATGAGTATTTTAATAAACGCTTGTCCACAAGAAAACTGTGTCATGAATAATATGTGCTAGAGAACTCTTAAATCCACTTACGTGTTAGAGCTAACGAAGTAAATACTTGTAATTCTCCTATACATCTTGATTGCAACCAAAATAAATTAGTTTAAGAATAATGTGTTTTTTAACACTAAATATAATGAAGCTTAGTTGCTGATGATTAATATCAAATAAAAATTAAATAAACGTAACTAACCCAGAAAATGTTAAATATCCATATAACATATAATTTTTAAGAAATAATTCGGTAAAAATGATATAACATATTTTCAAACAATGTTAGATTAAGTGCTACCAACTTTCTACCATCATATTCACATGAAGTTATGTTATTAAACGTCGAAACAAATAAGTTTGTACATTTGGAATTTTTTTTTATATTTCTGCACATAATTTAATCTAGTGGTCTTCAAACGTTTTCAACTTACGAACTCCTAGAAGTATAGAAAGTGTTTTCGTGGAACCCGTAGAGCTAGAAATCATTATCGTGGAACCCTGTTCCACACATACACTTAGAAGAATATATCTTAAAATAATATTTAAAGTTGATCAATTTAAAGTTAATTAAAAAGTTTTGCATTTTTTATTAAACATTTTAATCTACTTTTAATTTAATTTACAAGATGATGAACGCTGAAGAAAAGAGCAACATCTGTGAACGACTGTCCTGCTTCAATGCGCCCCACAGCATGCCAGCGCTAAGAATCCTCCATTCGTGTTTTCTGGAAGTCATAGAAACACCTTCTATCAGCACTTATAATCAACTTCTGTAACCCTTCATAAAAATGGCTCCTTATAAGACTGCCCTTTTTGCATATTTCTTGACATGAAAGCACGATATTGGCTGTTACCTAACATATTAGCATGCTTCCATCTACCTTGCAGCGAATTGCATCCTTTTCAATTCTGATTGGCGTCAGAAAATTAGCATTTTAATCTCCTTGATTAACTTTTGGGAGTGAGTGTAAATTTTGTTTTAATTTCCCTGATATACTAAGTACGTTGGAACTGAGCTATTTCAAAAACAATAGGCATGTTAGCTTAAGATGTATTGAGGCCACCTTTGATGAATGAACACTTTCAAGATGACTTAACATTTTATCTAACGAAGTTACCACTCACTTTAATATTACAAAGAATACCCATTTTTCGAATACTCTGACGATACTTAACAGGAATATTCTTTTAACTCAAATCTATGATGAGTATATTAGTTTCTATGATAAGTATTTTAGGGTAAAAGCTGAATAGAATTATAGCAGAAGTAGCATTTTCAGCTAACTTTTATATCGCATTGTGAAGATTGTCTAATTTGTTCCAAAAAAGTAGTTAATGTCAAAAGGTGTCTTATTTTTTTTGTATGCTAATGAAGACCTTAGAAAAACATTTGATTATTTTTTTAAGTAAATAATGTATATAATTAAAATTACAGTTGAATATCCTTAATTAATTAATTAGCTCTAACATTAAATTTCGCTAAGTGTATGTATATACCTTAATTTTCAATGTAGTGATTCAAAAAAAAATATTGTATGAAAAAAAACTACAGTAGATTATATAGAATACGATAGATAAAGGGTTCATCTAACTAATAAATTAATGGGAATACCTCAAACCTTTATAAATTTGTCTTCCAGCCAACCTACCTCTCTAAGCTCTTTTAGCGGAATGTGTATTAAATATATTTGATAGTATGAACAAACCTGTTGTCAGGATTCCTATGAACTCGAAAGCATAAGAAAAAGTTTACAACTCTTACATTGAAAAAAAAAATACGCAGATTGATTAATAAAAAAATGAAGACTCTTATTTTCGAAAGCCTGGTTTCATTCTCAGAAACCTTCAAAGCAATGTACAAGTTTACATGGATGATGTTATAATAACTTACATGAGCACAATCCTGGATGAATTATTTACACAAATTCACAATTATAAGTGGTTATTCTTGTGTTAATGTGATTTAATTTTCAAACTCTCTGATTTTCTACAATTTTGAGTATCTTTACAATTTAAAATTATTACATGCACTATATATGGAAATATATAAAATATTTTAGTCATTTTAATATTTTTAAAACTTTTAAAAAATAATTGGATGTCATTTTATTATGTAAATTAAGTGTTTCATTGGTATCAGTAATTGAAATGTGTAGATAAGTTGAAAAACTCTAATGTAGTTAAAATTCTTTCTGTTTTGATAATTTAAGAAACTTAAATTGAGGGAAAAAGACATTTTATACATTCAGCTTACGTATACTTTTAGCTTCGAAAATATTATACAGATTGGATTATCGTTTTTTACTGTTTTATTTCTCATTTTGCATTTTGAAAATTTAAACTCTTCCCCCAATTTCTAATGTGTAAGTATACACAATCTGTATTTCGAATCAAGATCAGAATTTAAATGAAATGACTAAATTTAAAAAATGAAAATTTGATCATTTTTAGTTTATTGAATCCGCTGATTTCTGCATAACTCATTAAATCAAGGGTCGACCACCTTTCAGCTGTGGCTGTGTAAAACTTATCTACCAATATGATTTAGCGTGCTATACACTAGGACATATTTGAAAATATGATTTCCGCGATAATGCATGCAGAGTTTGGGAATAGAGGTCAATAAAAGAGATCGACAGTTTTGTAATAAATTAAATTTTGCGTCGTTTAAAGTGTGGTCGTGTTAGGCCAGTGGTCAAGGTTATCGACTCGTGGCAGACGTGTAATGAATACAGAAGAGGGGGCGTGCACTTTAAATACGTCGAGAGCTTAAACATCCTAAATTTGGTGTTGTGTGGTAGATATTAGCTCAGGTGTCGTGCTCGTCACTTGACCACGGTTCAAATAATGGTTTCCGTCACCAAAAGGCATCGAGTAAGTGAACAGTGCGATGCTAATATTCACTAACTGTCGCATCGCTAATACATAGTCCTAAATAAAATTTTAAAAATGTAACTTTTTTTCAACAAAAATATTCAAACTTAAAATTGTACATATATTAAGTATTTTAAAGATATATATTTAAATAAGAAATTGTGAGACAGAAAATATAATTTTTTCTCTTCTTTATAGTTACATTCATGTCCATAAATTAAGGATAATGAAGTTCAGGCAAAGGAAGAGACAGAATCAAAACAAATTTGACTTATTTGTAAAGTCTAATTATTAAACAAAAGGTAAACAGCACAAAAAAGATGCTATATGTTTGACATAATTAATAAAAATCGCGATTTTTAATCCCGGAGCAAGCTTTAAAAAAGAAACTATTAACAAAACACATTATAGCATGGTAAGTATGATGGTTAATACGGAGTATGTCTCCCGGACGATGCAATACAGGCCTTACAACGCCTACGCATGTTGAGTATGAAATTATCAATCTGATCTTGGGGAATATTACACCACTCATCAAGCAATGCCCTCCGAAGTTCTGGTAGACAGGTGGGAGGGAGTTGACGGGCTGCAATTAGTTGGTCAAGCATATCCCACACATGCTCTATTGGATTCAAGTCCGGTGAGTATGCTGGCCAATCCATACGGTTGATATCCTCCGATTGAAGGCATTCGTCTACAATGTTTGCACGGTGAGGACGGGCGTTGTCATCCATTAAACAGAAATTCGGCACCCATGGCGCCCCGAAACAAACGTACATGTTGTTCCAGAATGACATCCCGATAGATGTGGCCTGCCATCGTTACACTCTGAACATGCAGGTCAGTTCTGGAACCAAGAATAGTTCCTCCCCAAACGAGCCATCCTGCACCACCGTAACGGAGTCGTTCCATGGTGTTCTCTTGGTGGTAACGGGTACCTGGCGCTCTACATATGAAAGTCCAGCCAGAATCAGACTGCAAACTAAACCTGGACTCGTCGGAAAACATCACACAAGACCACTGTTGCGGTGTCCACAATGTATGCTCTCTATTCCAGGTTAATCGCAGGCAACAGTGAGTTGCGGTCAAGGGAACACATCTGACAGGCCTACGAGCATATAAATCCATGTACCCTAAGCGTCTGTACACGGTCTGCTTTGAAACTGACGTAACGGTAGCTAAAGAGAGCTGACAAGACAGGTCTGATGATGTGCTCCGTCTGTTTCTTTTGGCAGTAACTGCCAAATACCGGTCCTCATTCGGCGTTGTAACTCGGGGGCGACCTGTGCTGTAACATCTACTCACATTACCATTATCTTTGAATCGTTGCCAAAGTCTGGAGATAACTCTCTGGGCGATTCCAAGTTCCTCGGATGCTTCAAGCTGGGTACGTTCACATTCCAGTCGTCCGATAATTCTACCACGTAAAAAATCATCCAAATGCTTCCTTTGTGCCATAACTATGCGGTTATTCCACTGAAAGGCTTTTAAAGCGCTTGTGAACAATTCTACTTCTTTGCCACCATTCCTTACATACCCCTCTCTTACACTCTCGTCATTGTGACGTACTATACACGCCATCTGGTGGTTTCCTGTAATTTGGATATTCTTCTTCAAGATGTTTGTGATGATTCTACAGGTGAAATTTTAGAAATCAATTTGTGTGTGACTCTGAATTATCCTTAATTTATGGATATGAGTGTAAATAAAAAGATAAAGTAAAATTTAAATGCGATACCGCTCTACTTTCATCTACCCAAAATTAGGTGTTTCATTTGTTGCTTTACATGAGACACGAATCTGAGCATTTAGTTGTAACACAATTTAATTACGCATTCGAAACATTTTTTATACGAGGAAAAATATTTTACTTAGATATGTAAAACCAAAAGCGGAAAACAGTGTGTATATGCTATTTTCTTTGTTCAAACAATTTTTTCTTGCTTGGCCATAAAATAATTTATAAAACGTCTATAAAAGTGTGTTTCGAGTTATCATTCATATTTTTTCGTAATTTCGTTAAGTCTATAATTCTCTGAAGATGTTTTCAAATAAGTTGAATTTTTAAATTTGACAAATGTGTAAAGTAGTGTAGAGTGTTACCTTCCTCAAGCGGAGGCTTTTGCAGTTTAAATATGTAGGTGGTTAACCACCTCACAAGCACTTTCGTTGCAATTCAGGTTCTATTGCAGAACAACAAGGTAGATTTTTTCCCCTGGATGTACCAGGTGGCACTGGCAAAACAGTTCTCCTCTCACTGATATTTGCGCGCATTCGATAACAAAATTATATGTTATTGACAATTACTTCATCAGACATTACAGCAACCTTACTTGATGGTGGACGCACTGCGCATTCAGCACTTAAAATACCTTTAAATGTCCAGAAAAATCCCGAAGCAATGTATAATATAAAAAAGTATTCAGGAATGACTGAAGTTTTGAGGAAAAGTAAAATTATTATCTGGGATGAATGCACAACGGCCCACAAGCAGTCACTTGAAGCTCTCGACAGGTACCTGGAATATATAAAAAATAATACTAGGCTTTTCGGTGGTCCTCTACTGTTGCTGTTTGGTGATTTCAGACAAACATTCTTCGTCATTCCGCGGGTGACATTTGTGGATCAAATAAACGCATGGAAAGAATATTATGTAAGGCGAAGTGTTAGTAAATTATGCTTTACCATTAATATGCGTGTTCAACTTCAAAATGATGCATTAGCGTCGAGGTTCTCTGAACAATTGCTAGACATTTGCAGTGGTTGAATTCCATTGTATGAAGATATACAATATATTCAACTCTCAGAAAATGTTTGCAACATTGTGGCTATCAAAGATGAATTAATAAAAATTATCTTTCCAGATTTACGGCATAATTATGCTGACAATGCATGGCTGCTTGAGCGAAATATATTTTAGCGTCAAACAATTTAGATGTTGATGCCATGAATTTCAAAAAACAACATCCATTGCCTGGTAATGAAATTACATGCAAATCGATTGACACTATTGCTGATCCTTTTGAAGTGGTCAACTACCCTGTACAGTTTTCAAATTCACTGGATTTGCTGGGAATGCCACCACAAAATTTGCTATTGAAAATTGTCTCACCTATAATTTTGCTTCAAAATTTGAACGCACCAAAATTTTGTAATGGCACGCGAGTAGTCATAAAAAAATCATAGGCAACATTCTTGGAACCACTATTTTAATTGTAAAATTTCAAGGTGAAGTTGTACTTCTACTACAGATCGCAGTGATTCTTTCTCTCTTTCAGATTTATCTATACCATTCAAACGCTTACAAATTCCAATTCTCTAAGTCATAAGCTTAAACAATGAAAATTTGTAGCTGAAATTGAGAAAATCCATGATTTTCTCACGGCCAATTATATGTTGCGTATTCCAGAGTTGGAAAACCATCGAATTTATTTATTTATACCCCTCAAGGATTAACCAAAAATATTGCACATCGAATGGCATCACGATACATTCAGTTTTTGTACAATTTAATAAATATATTTGTACAAAATAGTTTGGTTTCATTTTTTCACCTTCGAACAATTTTAAGTTTTTATTCACACATCTTCTACATTTAACTTCGCTCATACTATAGACATACTCACACGCTATTGATTGATCGAATTGTAGTGATGTTAGATATATTGTAATTACTTTTTCATAAAAAAGTTTCATCAAAACGGTCCAGATTGTTAAAGCGTATAGATAAAAATTTGGAATTTAAAATGTGTGTACAGGACAACGTCTGTCAGGTCCACTAGTTCCTTATAAATTTATATTTAAATCATCCATTTATATTAATGATAATTTTAAAAATTTGTTGTACTGAATGTAAAATTCATTTTTCCTATTTAATTGCTAAAACATTTGTATTCCACTTCCTTAATGATTTAATTCATACATTTTGAGCAGAAAACATTCTAAATTCACAAGAATATGAGTTTTTAAGCGATTGATAGCAGATAGAGTAGAACAAGCAACCCAGAATTTTCAATGCAAAAGTAATTTATAAGTATAGGTATTCTAATAAAATTTAAGTATACGAGAAAGCAACCAAAAATATAATTACTTTTTTCTGAAAATTAAAGCAGTTAATACGTGCCTTTACATTGAATCAGAGATGTTTCCAGCATAAAATTCAAGCTGGGACTTGATTAAGTTAAACTGAGTTAAGCAGAATCGCGACTGAGCATCTCCACAGAACAAATGATCGGTTCCAAAACTGCTTTGAAAGAACGTGCGCCAGCAGTGAATTCGCTATAATTGTAGACTTTCAGTAACAGAAAGAATATTAGCTGATAGACGGGACGAAAAGAATATATACGTTTAGCAACTTACGGTAAATTTGAAAATAAATTTCAAAATATTAATTTCATCATTGCTTTTTCTCACAGTAGTCGAGAAATCATAAACAAGTTATCTTGAAAATAGTGGACCCTGATACAACAGTGTAATCATCTGCATTTCACAGGACCAAAATGTTTAAATCCGTAGAAGTTCAAATTCGTTAATGTGAGTTTTTTAAGAGTGGTGTGCCATTTCAGATTTCATAACTTTGCAAGAATTGTGTTCACAAAAATATTACCGTAAACGACGCTTGTTGGGATTTTCAAATTACGGAAATAATAAACTGCCAATCAAAAGCCTCATTTTAAATTCAAATCATGTAGACAATACGTTTTTATATATTGAGTGAGTGAGTGAATAGTAACGTCCCACTGTTCAGCTACACGAGAGCTTTTAGGGACGTTCCGCGTAATTTTGAACCATAGTCAAGTTGTGACGGGTGCTTACGCGTTTCACTAATCTTCTCTCAAATCCTTAAAGATTGTATTTATTTTAACCAATCCCCGCCGAGAGCCAAAGGTGTGACTTTTGCAAACAAGATAGTTTCGGGTTTAGCGAGTTCGAAAAAGATATAAAAGGGAGAAATGAAATGAAGGGATAGAGGATAACTACGAGGTTGATTAAGAAGGTGATTCTGAGAGATTAGTTTAACTAGTGGAAGTATATTCGCCTGAGGAAGGCTATTGAAAAAGGTTCATTAATTCGGTTCGGGACAGAACTGAAGATATCAAGGATTGAAGCCGCTCCTTAGAACAAACCAGTATTTGAGAAACCTGCCTTAAAAAGGTATCAGGTCAGTTATTTTCATAAATTAGATATAAATGCGTAGTTTGATTGTATGCGTTATTCTCCGTGGTTTCAGTTAGTGTTCCGTCGTTCATAATTGAATTCTTATCGCACTCCACTGTAATTTGTTGCTCTTAAAGTTTGATTAATATTTGTGTATTTCTCTATTAAGAAAGATTAATAAATAATATTGATTTATTAATTAAGTAGTCGTTAATCATGAATCCAACATACCCAAATTTAGATAATTTGCAAAGGGGAGTTAATAATCATAGGGGTAGTGAGAGACTACGCTAAAGTGGAGCGGACGACACCTGAGCTAGCACCCCCTCTCCTAACTATCACACCACTCCAACGATAGGACGTTTGAGCTCTCGACAGATTTAACGTGCATCGCTCCCCCACACGGAAGGTCTTCAGTTGTACTGGGATCGAACTCCTGACATGGTAGCCACGATCCGATGCATAGACCACTTGGCTACCGCGGCCACTTTTATATATTGAAAGGAAATCAATGAAATGAATAAAAAAACATAAAATTTCAGTATGATCTAGTATACTTGTAGCGAAGAAAATTTTTTCATGACTTATAATGATGGAACCGTAACACATAAGTATATCCGATATTTTTTTTAAAAATAATGATCTTCTTTTTTTAGTCAAAAGCAATTAGAATTGATTAATTAATTGTTTATGAATTTGTAGTCAGAATCATCTCCTGTGGCATTGACGTAATGTGGAAGTATGACGGAAAGTACATTTTACCTGTCTCTCGACTATTCCGGACTCAATTCAATACATCTAAGACCAAAATGCGACTCAGTATTTGCGAACAGAACAAATCGGCTACCTTAATCACAGCCCTTTTTTTCGATATTCTTGACTCAGCAAAACATATATAAGAAAAAAAAACTGAATTGTAGATTTTTAACTGGTTTTGGTATTAGAAACTGTCCCAGATGCAGAGCAACTAGTTTGGAAAACACTGTTGCTACTCTGAACAATGTCAACAGTTTCATTTGTAGAATTTTACAATTTTAAGTGGTTGTTCTTACGTTAGTCGGATGTCTTTTCCTGAACATGTTTTTTTCCCATAACTTTGATTGTTTTTCAATTTGAAAATATTGTCTCCAATTCATGCATAGCGATATGCAATATTTTATTACAAACTAATTTTATTAATGTAAATTAAATCTTTCACTGAGGTCAATATTTAAGTCAAAAGATACAGTAAAAGATAATTTAAGAATACTATTTTTTATTCTTTTAAAAATTTAAAGAGTCATATAGTGAAACCTTACATTTTATGCTATCAACTTTTTAATACATCGCTTTCTTATGTACTTTAAATTCGTACAGTTTATATCGATGGTGTCATAAATTCGATACATAGTATATCCTTTGTATATTGTATTGTATATATATCCTATTGTATATCCTTTGCATACATTTTTATCCAATTGCTACAACGATTCATTTTTTTTTTCCTATTTTGCTTTTGCTAAATTTGGGCCTTTTCGAATTTGTATGCTTGTGTTTCTCCAAAATTTATGCTTTTCCCAACTTCTTATTTGCAGGCATTCAAAATATTAACTGGGAAATAATTATGCACACAATATGAACTAAAAAAATTTTAAAAAACGTTATTTTGCTCTTTCTTTAGGTACTGAAACCCCCTAAACCCCTGCTAAGATATATAGAGTCTCCAAATAAAAACAAGTTGATGTGGTGTAGTATTTCAGAAAGTGAAGTGCCGGTTTTATGCACTTTTGAGTCTGTATTATAATTAGTAACATTGTTGCGAAAAATTCTTCTCAGATTTTTCATACAACAAAGTTAAGCAATGGTCAAGTGATCATCGTTTCTAAAATTCAATTAACATGCAGAATAGCTTTTTATTGAAAAAAAAATTGATTTATAAAAAAATATTGTGTGTGTGCATGACAAAAGTGAAAACTTCTGCTCTTTGAGGGGCAAGAGTATCCAATTGTTCGGATGTACTATGCTTTCTTTTACGACATTTTCTCAGTTCATTTTTGTTGCCATTCATCGAGCTATTTGTTTATTTTATCTATTTTCTGAAAAGTGCAGTGTTTAAATAATTATGCATTCTTACATATTAATATATAAGTATATATAATTTAAATATCAATTAGTCTTATTATTTATAAATAATTATATATAAATTACTTATGTATATTATATTTAGAAATTATATATGTTTATATGGTACTTACGTACTATCGCAACAATGCCGACGTTCCAGATAACTCGCCAAGTTGGCCACCCTGATTTTTATGTAATGTAGTCACTGAATTGATACAACCATGTTCTACCTTTCATTAAATGTCCCCAATACCGTTGCAATAATATGTAAGTACAGTTTATATAACTTATATGTAATGCAATATACTATGTAAGGCTAGGAAAATTTATTCCTGGAATCGTTTACTTTTTTAAAATTCTCTAAGCAAACAAAAAGAGAGGGCTCTTGTACTCTTCCACAATTAATGCATTTATTTCCTCGTAATTTCATTTGTTGTCATCACCAAAATAGACCAAAGAGTGTTACCAACTTTCTCACTAGTTATCTTAACTAAAATTCTGGATTTTAAGCCTTTTGGTACATTTTTGTGCTTTAGTGCTCTTTCGACTTAAGGTATCTGACTACTTGCGACAACCTTTTTTAAAGAAATTGAGATACGGGGATTTTTTTGATGTTTTTAGATTTCTTCATTACATTTTAAGAAAAATATGCTAAAATTAAGATGGAAAAAAAAAGAATTTATTATTACTAAAATGGGAAAAAAACTGGTAAAAATTTACAAAAAATAACCTAAACGCAGCCCATAATGTACCAAACGTTTATAGTCAAATTTTCAATTTTTCAAATCTGACGTGTTACTAAGTTATTCATTTTTGAAATGACCTTGGGATCAGAGATATTTTAACTTTTACAAAAACTGGAGCACTTAAAAGTAGTTATTTTTATAAAATTGCTTGAGAAAATAGTGATTATATTCACGGGGACTGTAAATTTTATAATAAAATAGTGATTGATAAGTCTGAAAGTTAAAACACTTCTATTATTCTTCAAAATACACAAAAAAATTTCACGTAATTATTTTCAAAACTTTTTGAGCAATCGCTGTCCCTATTTGAGCATTTAAAAAATAAACGTTTGAAGTAAAACGCATTTTTAAGTATGACATCTTGTTTAAAGTAATAGTGTTTCTTTGTACTAAAACACTTGCATATTTTGTTCTAGTCAACGGATATAATAAACATTTTATTTTTATAAATCTAATAAGATGGCCTATAAAATAGAATCATAAAAAAATAATTTTGTCAATTTTGGGCAAAATTCACAATTATAGGATTGTCGGATACCTTAACCAAAATATTGGTCCCATATTTCGTGTCTTCTTGGAATAAAGTGTACCATTATTTGCACAGCTGTAAGGAGTTAATATTTAGGAGGAATATTTTAAACACCAAAAGCCGTTGCATTTGTACATTCCTTTTGTTGTTGTGAACGTAACCTATGTAACTCGTCTTCATTGTTACGTTGCGCAACTGCGGTTACAGGGAAGTCCGAGACAAATTCCTTATCTTTTATAAACTTTGAAGATTTAAAAATATTTCCTTAAGTTCAATGATTTGAAACGATCATTGTACTGTTTCACGTTTTTCTTTTCTGATACAGCTGGCAAGACAACTTTTGGAACATTTTCAAACTTTATTAATCATAAACAATGTTCAACGGAAACTCTCATCTTTACTAGATAATCCATTAAAACTTCTGGATTTCAATGGAGAGTGGCAGCTTATCAACAAACTTTGAAGCATTATTATATTAATTACCAGCATCCCTGTTTTGATTTCATAACTTAGAGTAATCTTTTTTAATTACTTATAATTATACGATCATCTTCTCTCGTTCACTTGCTGAAGTTAAGTGGAAGAGGGCTGCATGACAGTATATTTAAAGAAAGAAAAAAATGTAACGGAAAGAGTGTGCATGAAAGATTCCTTAAAAATAACACGCGCCTAAAGATATTTCAATTCTAAACTTTGCGAGTGTCGCTCATCCGAGCGCGGTGTCCGACTAGAGCCGAGGGAAACCGAGTTAGCGTACCGCAATTGAACCTGATGCTTCATTTAAATACACTTTTCAGCAAAAAGTGCCTAAATCAGTTATGTTAAAACTGATTTAGGCAGTTATAACTTCAGCATTTTGTTAAAAGTTTTTTTGGGACAATATATATGTAGCGAATGCAGTTTTTTCATGGTTTTGACATCTTGATAATTTGTACGATTTATAAAGAATTCCTTAACTGCCAATTAAAAGTAACGCGATTCGCTGCCCAATGCCACCGTTTTCTTCGTAAGAATTCCTATGTGATGTATTGAGGGAGAGGGGAAAAGGAATAAATAAGTATATTCACTAAAATCTAAGTTAATCCTTCACAAACACTGTCAACGTCCTTTTCTTGCACGCCAAAGCCTTCAGAATGATTTTACTAAGAAGTACACAGAAAATATCTACTTCCGAATGAAGTATATATACGTCCGGGCAATTAAGACATTGGCTGAGCGAGACGTTCATATATGCCGTTGACACTTAAGACGTTAAAGTTGATCTGTACCTTTAGCAACACAGTATAGCGTTATTGAATTCAATACATTGTGTGTGTGTGTTAGTGTACGAGGGAAGGCGATGAAAATTAAGATTGAATGTTGGGTCAAAAACATATAAAGTTTGAGAAGCACTGTTGTAAGTACAAAATAAAAGCCGATGGGCATTTTTATATGAATCTTTTGTACCATTTTTCTAAAGTAATTGGTGCAAAAAACCGTGAAATTTTAATTAAATAATAATAAACGTCTACTTTATACATATATATATATATATATATATATATATAATATATATATATATATATATATATATATGTATTCGGAATGATTTTCTTTAACAACTTGTTAGTGAGTTAATGTAACAATCGCTATACACTCCCCCCTCCCCCTGATTTCGCTTTTGTGCTACAGAAAGAGTATTAGTCTATACACAGAACAAAAATACCCCTTAGAGGTCTTACCACTTACGTCACACGACAAATACATCCTAAGATGTGACTTTTAATACTTTCTTAAGCGCAAAGTGGTCTAGAGGACCCGTTTTGTAATCGCGGGAGATATTTTCATTCTGTGGTTTAAAGTCTTGATGTCTTTCTAACGTCACCTGCTGCGTACAGGAGCTTTTGTAACTTATATCTGAGAAAGTTAAAGGTAGTCATGTTGAAGAATTTTGAAGACTAAGGTGTCAGTTTGTGTATCGTTGTGGTTTAGTGCCGATATATATCGTTCAAACATTACCTCGATCGTCTACCAATCTTGTGTGCTGCTTCAATTTATGACTTTAAAAAAAATGACAAAAAGTTTAGAAACACAATCGCGTACTTGTAATAAGTATTTATATATAGAAGCGAAACAACTAAAATAAAAGAAATTTACAGAATATAGGTATAAGTCAATATACTTATTGCGGAAGAAAATTTTTCTTCCCTGTTGTATATTGATAAAAGCTTGACTATTAAATAACCGATAACTTTTTTAAAAAACAAACATATAAACTGCTTTTCTTTTCTTCATACTCAATTTAAATATTTAACTAAGTGATTAATTTATCATGAGTTTTGTAAGTAGAAGCCGCATCTGTTGCTTTCATATGCTGGTGAAGATTTAAGTGCATCCTACCTGCCTCTCGACGATTCTTTATCGGAATCATGATTCAATACATCAATTACATAAAAAAGAGTTGTGTAGTTGCAAAAGCAACGAATCAGCTACCATGCTCACTTCTAGTTTTGAAACTTTTTGATTGTGTAAGAAAATGTATACAATGTTTACACAGAGAAGAGATATATAGTGAAATATACGTTTGACGCGAAAACGCTTAAAACGACATAATACAACCGTCCCGTCAAGCTACTATGTAATTTCATGCATTTCTTCCTTAATATAAAACAAAAATTGCTAAACACGAAGAGATTTCCCTTCTGGAAAGGAATAAAATATGGAAAACACCAGCCATGCAGGCTAGATTTAAGAGGGGATGTGAATGGAAGCGATTTGGCTTCACATATTTGGTAGAAAGGAGGCTAACTTGGCTTTGAAATACAGTCAGAATAGCCTGTGACACGAGCCAATTTGTTTTATCAAAGCTATTTTCACCCTCCACTCTGACAAACGCCACATAAAAGCATCTCATCTCTCATCATTTGTCGTTGAAATTTGGTGACGAGTTCATCACAGTGGCAGTTGGTTTCGCCATATTTTTCTATTTTTCACGAATGTTTTTTTCGAGGATAATAGCATAAAGCTCAAGACAAAGCTATTTCTCTTAAGATGAAGATCAGAAATTGAAAACGGAACTCTCTTAAGGTTTTCGTATTGCTAACCCAAATACAGTAACATTTTAAGTATCTTTACACAAAATTCTTAAATGTATAAAGATGTTCCTTATCAAAAATAACAGACATTTTTTGCATAAAAATCTTAAGCTCTCTTTCTTTTTCTTCATTTTAATTACAGTATATGATTAACTGACGATTTGTGTTTTTGAAGTTTGTAGTGAAAAGTAGCATCTCTGGCGTATGGACGGACTTGAAAAAAAGGGAAAACATTCCTGTGCTGTAGGGTTACTTCTGAAAGTATATTCTATTCTGTGTGTTGAATTTCGCCTCATGTCAATAACAATAGTTTAACCAAACATTTTGCTTGAATCCTAAATGCCTTTTGATTATTCTTTTCTGGAATAAGGATTCTATTCAAATCATTGACTGTAAAAACACTGTTTTTGTATTAACAAGAATACGGAATTGGCTACAATGTTCGTTATTCACGTTTAGGAGTTGTTGAATGAGTCAGAAAAACGTCTATACAGTTTAGCACTGTAGTAAGCAGAATTTTTAGCAAGAAGCATATATTAAAAATTAAACATTCGGGTGTTTTAGAATCAGAAACTACTAAATTTAAAAAAAATTATCTTGAACACAAAAGGTCCCCTGTTTACAAACCCTCAGTGAATTTATTTGTATAACTTCATATTTGTAAGTGGTTTTCTTTATGTATGTATATATTCTTTTGAGATACTCTTGTATTCTATATATTTTAAAGCTTTGAGTTTTTTTTGCCATTTGATTATATTAAACAAAATATATATTTAGAACTAAATTAAATAATTGATTAAAAAAATACTTGTACTCATGTAACAAAACGTATCATTGAGATCATTATTTGAATTGAACATATGAATTAAAACCATACTATGGATTTATTAATTTTTCCTGTTTCAATAACTTGACGAATTTGAATTGGCGAAAGAATTCATTGAAGGCTTTCTTAGAAAGTAATTAAAGTTGTCCGCAATCATCTTGGTGCGCTTATTGTCCAAGATTTATATTATATTACATACTCAATTTCTTTTCATAATTTATTGATTAATTGACAGGAACTTTCATTTATATTCAAAACACTAAATTTACAGTATTCAAACCTCACAAAACGAGACCTTCTATAATTATCACAAAAAAAACTATTTTCATTTGGGTAATATAATAATGTTTCTGCAAAAAAGCAATCAAAACTTAAATCAGTTCGAAATTTTCTGAAAATTTTGTTGTCTTCCCAAGAAAAAAGGGTAGAAAAAATTCAAGAAATTACCCACTTTATACATATTTTACCATTCTGGATAAATACAAAAAATAGTTCATCATTTCATTTTGACAAAATTTACCAATTTTATTAATACACATATATGCTATTGTGCTTTTTTTATAAATGTACTCTCACATATGTTTAAATTCTGTATACATACGATTTAAATACATCATTAAATTCTTTAAAAATTATTTTAAAAAAATGCTGTATAATATTTTGAAGAAAATAATCTACTGTACATACTATTAAACGCATTACTACGTTAGATGAAAATATCTCTAAGACGTTGTTGTGATGAATATAATTAATCTCTTAAGAGTAGTCGTAAAACATATTTGATTAAAAGTAATTTGAACAATAATGAGCACTAATCTTTAAAAAATCTTGTCATGACGTGAAAAAAGGTTTTTTTTCAAATTATTCTAATTTATATATTATTTTTTTATAAGTACTTAAAACATATCCTTAATTTAAATTATTATTATTTTTAAGCAAAATTAAAAATATTAAATATTTTTTACATTTTAAAATTTTTCAGAAAATTCTATAGAAAATACTACAAATAATTTTCTTAAAAGAATTGTCCACATTTTGAGGACAGTGTTTCAAAAGTATATAAAAAACAATCTCTTTAATTCTCTTTCAATTACCGCATTATAAAATGCGATTATTTTTTTGAAGTAAACATGGTCTAACATTTGCTCGCTAACTCTCCATGTCCTTAGTTGTATTCCATTTATTCAAATACATAATGTTTATTAAAATTATTGCATTTATTCTATAGACTTTTTATGGTTTGAAATTTGCTGTATGAATTTTGTCTTATAATTTCGTTGAACAAATTCTCAAGTTTGAATTGCTCTATTTGAATAAGTGAGGAGTGAATATTAAATTCGCACTGTTCAGCTACACGAAGGTTTTGGGCGACGGACCTCGTAGTTTTGAACCACATACGCTATTTGAAAACAATATGTATAATATCTTAAGATTTATTGAAAGCCACCCTTGACGAATGGTCACTTTCAGGATAACTTAACTAGCGCTTTTCAATCAACAAATGAAAGGGAACACCTTAAAACTTCATACATTTAACTTGTATCCAACTTACTCCTCGGCGACCTTTTAATGGAATCTCTATTAAATTTAAATAAATGATATTCGCCATCCTGAAAAACCGGTTACCAAGATCACTACGCAGTTAATGGCGTAAGAAAAATCTGTACAACAATTACACTAAAAAATAAACAAATTAATGAAGAAAAAAAAGTAACACCTCTTTTTGTCCAAAAACTGGTTTCGTTATCAGGAACCTTAGGAGAAATCAAACAACACAGATATTACTGAGATAGATAATTTACTCAAAATATTCGGTGAATTTATTGACAGAAATTCATAATTATAAGTGGTTATTCTTTTGTTAGTGAGATTTAATTTACAAACCCTGCACTTTTCCATATTTTTGAGTAGTTTTATTAAAATTATTAGTCATTTTAATATGTTAATTAAATCGTTCACATATATTTGTAATTTAACCCGTTACCGCCCAGTGATCTATTTATGGATCACCTCCCACGCAAAGATCCAAGTGAAAACGATATCTTTTAATCACTTCGTATTGTCATTGGCTGGTTTCCTTATACATATGGCCACACCCCCCAAAGGAGATTTGAAGCATTCTTTCCCACAGCAGTCCATCAGCAAGCAACTGATGTTCGCCATTTTAAAGCTTCAAAGTTTGTATCCATCAGAAAAAAAATTTAAAGTAAGTTATACTTTTTTTATGACTCATTTTCAATACCTATTTAATTATTCTGGATTATTTATATTAGAAAAATAACTATTTTTATTATTAATATGTAAGTTTAAACATGCTGATCTATAAATAGATCGCTGGGTGTTAGTGGTAACAAATATCATTCTTTCCCCCTTTTCATCTCTTCCAGAATGTCTCGGCGTAAAGTAATTCACACCGTCGAAGAAGCGTTAGAATATATGTTTTCTAAGGAAATAGTGCCTGATATAATTGCTTTACCACCTGTGGATGAGTTAACTGACGAAGAGTATTTTGATGATGATGAAATGACTACTCCATCGGTAAAAGATCTGTCAGGTAATGTAGAAATTTGTGTACCCATGGAAGAAATATAAAAAGTATAAAAGACATCTGAAGATATATCGCCGTTGCGTACCCTCAAACGTGGAACAAATTCTAAAAAAGGCGTTGGAATTATATTTGTAATTTAATAAATCGTTCAATTGAAAAAATTTACATGGACCAAAATTTATTTTGATTACTTTGAAAAATTTAAATTGGGCAAACCACGCATTTTTAATCTACAAATTTCATATATTTCGCTTTTTTTTTGTAGATTTGTTTCGTGCATATAGAGGAGGTTATAGTTTTTGTGTACTATTTTGGTTTCTATTTTGAAAATTTGATCCTTTTTGAATATCTTTGCATACAACTTCAAATATCCCCCCCCCCCGAATTCCAATGTGTAGGTGTATACAGTTTCAATTATGATTTCAAAAATCAAACCAAGAAGAAAATGACTACATTAGTAAATATAACTATGATTTTTTTAAACCACCGAGTCTATTGCAATTTACTTAACTATGTAGAACAGGGGACGGCAGCCTTTTAGCCGTGGGTTAAATAATCTACCAGTATGATTCAGTGTACCACACAGTGGGACATTCTTAAAAATTCGATTCCCGCGATAGTGTATGAAGAGTGTTAGAGAATATAGGTCAATAATATTGATTTAGTTTCATTATATATTAATTTTGCTAGCTCAAAGGCATTTCTTAACATAAAAATAAACAGCAAAAAATAGAACTATTTCTTTAAAAAATTATGAAATATCTAAAATCATACATATATTATGTATTTTTAAACATACTTACTAAAATAAGAAAAATATAATGTTCCCATATATCATTCTGGTTAAGTAAAAGATAAAAAAATTAAATACGGATCTACTGCTCGCACTTCTCTACTTTTATATCCAATATTAAGTGTTTCATTTGTTTCTTTTAATTGTACACGAATTTGAGCATTCTGTTGTTAAACAATATCTTGTGCGAACTCGAAACATTTTTCATATGAGGAAAGATTTTTTATTTAGATATGTAGAACGAAAAATGAAAGAAGATTACATCTATATATATTTTTTTTTCATGAAACAAATAAATCTTTCCAGCACTAACATCAATAAGTTACAAAATAGCTGTAAATTTAACTTTAGGCTTATTTTTCAGATTATTTCTTCATTCCGTAAATGTGCATAATTCTGAAAATGTTTCTTAAATAAGGTTCATTACAAGTTAATCAACTTCCATCCACACGAAAATTGACATTTCTATGGAATAGTGTAGAGTGAACTTGAAAATTGTACTACGTGCTCTAGGTTGTCGATACCTGATCTAAAAAGAGCAGATTTACGCGATGTAGTTCATAAAGTAATGTATCGATTTATTTGTCACTTGACTCTATATAAAATATTATTTCTATAGCCTATAATGTTTTTGAAAGTCTTCTGATTGCCACGTCAATTAATAATCAATCAATATTCATTAAAAATTAAGTTTCCGCCGTTGGACAATATATGTCATCCACAGAATAGGTATGGTTGTAATTTACAGATTTAAAAGGTTTTTATCAGCGATTGGCAACTTATGGCACAAGTGCCACCCTAAGACCGTGGTACACTTGTCAGTGACACTCTACACAATTCTACGAATTTTTCAATTTTTTAGTGGAAGGAAATTGATAAATTTGTACTGAATCTTATTTGTTAAACATCTTCAAAATTATGGACATTTTCTTAGTTACAAAAAATTCTAAAAGATAACTCTAAAAATAAATGTACACAGCTATTTTATAAATTAGTTGAATGCCATTGTTGGAGAGAGTTAGATGTTTGAAAGGAGAAAGTTGCATGTCCTATGCTTTCTGCCTTTCCTTCTACATATCTAAATGAGCATATATTTTCTTAGATTAAAAATATTTCGATTCCGCAAAAAAGTTGTTAAAAACTGAAACCTCAGAGTCGTTTTAGATTGAAATTCCCAGACTATACCCTTTATTTTGCGTGACATGAAAATTTACATTTTTATATAGATAGACAGTAGAGTAAGTACATTAGGTTCACCTTAAAATTATCCGGGCAACACCATAATTTTTATTAATTAGCAAGTAAGTTAATATTTTTTCCTCTAGAAAAAAATATCCAGGTTTGATCCCAATTAGTAACATTAGGGTGACACATAATTTACTCTTGAATTTGAAGGAATTTATACTGTGGGCGCATCGATTGCTTGAAGAATCACATGGTGAGGCTAAATTGTTTTATCAAAATATTTGGAGTTGTTTCAAATGTTTTAAAAGGCTGATTTTGACTTAGAAAGGAATGGAACTTAGCGGAAAATTATCGAAGGACGATTCATTGAAGATTCAATACGAGGAAAAATTGCACTTGCGATAGGAGTAATCCAAAAAGTAGTTTCATATTGTTTAAAAATGTTGAGAAAGGTTTATGAAATCAAAACAATTAGATTCCATGTGAAACGAAAGCGAAAAACTTTGAATGCTGATTTTCACATGTGTAAAGCTGAATACCAGGAACAAAGGATTCAGTTTTTCCCCCATCATTTAGCTAGTGGGTATCACAATGAATCCATACCGACAACCCACATAATATAACAAGAATATAGTGTGAAAAATAAAATTTTATCAAGATTACTGTTGCAAACTGTTTATTTTAGGAACTGAGATTGCTATGCTTAATGCCAAATAACGTTCCCTTGTAATTAGCCTTTTTTCAGGATTGCACTAAAAAGAAACTAGACTAAGAATAATCTATTACTAATAATATGTATAATAATCATATTATTTTAAACTAAAACACTAAATATATCAAAGCTATGTTACTGATATTTACTATCAAATAAAAATTTAATCTGCATACCTAACTCATAAAATATTAAATGTACCATTAAAATAATAAGTTAAGAAATAACTCTGTAAAAAAGATCGCATATTTCCAAAAGTCTTAAAAACTTAAACTTATCAGATTAAGGTGTGTTAAGAACTAACGAATTCCCTTTGTAACCCCCCAGATGGCGTCTGAATGGTCATGTATACTTTAGTTTTTTTTTCACTAACGCTCTGAAAACTGTACTCCAAATGTAGATATCCCTGTAAGAAGGTGACATACCTAATAATACTGGATAAATAAATTGTTAAGTTTATTATTATGAACGGCTTATTGATGATTGCATTTAATTGTCGAATCAAATTCTTACATAATATGGTGATTTGGTACTCCATGTTCCGACAATGTTAAATTGACTTTTTATATATAACTTTTCCTCAGAAACTGTTAAATATAAAAACGTCAAATTTTGTCTGCATGTTAATTATACTTTTATATTTATACTGAATTGAGATTTTTGAAAATTATTTGTGTTTAGTTTTTTGAAAAACATCCAACGTAAAAGTATCACTACGAATTTTTTGAAAATTTATACTTTTTTTTGCGATATCTGGTCTCCAGCCAAATATTTTTGAAATATCTCAAAACGCTCACTAGAGTACACAGTTACATTTTAGTAATAGGAGTGAAAAAATTGCAAGTACTCCCATACCACAGATTCTTAGAAAAATGTACACGCAGTTTTATAAACATTATTTTGTGACAACTGCATTTTTAACATAAAATGCCGCTTCCTCACAAAGGTTTTGATTTACAACATATATTTGTCACAGTTTATTAAACATTAACTTCTCAATTTGTTTTAAGTAGAATAGGAAACACACATAAAGTGTTAAAATGCCCGAAAATACATACATAGCTTTTTTCAAGTTTTATTCTAATAAAATATTTTGTAGCAATTTTCTCCCCCTACATCACATTCTGTTTCAGTTTTTGAAGAATTTTTAGCTTTGATGCATTACAAACAACAAATTTGACTATAAAGCTTTATAAATATAATGTGAAAATGAAGCAATATCGTTTTGGTTTGAATTATTTTTTAGCATTTGGGAATAAATCAGCGTTTCTCAAACTGTGCCCTTCCCCCCCTCTCAGGGGAGTGTGATAATTCAACGAGGGTGGTGCGAGTATATTGAAAAGTTGAAAACAAGGGATTACTTAAAAAAATATTAATTTACTAAAAGTAAACAAATAAAATACATTCTGACAAATAAAAAATAAAATACACAATTACTCTTATATAACACACTTATAAATGTATCAGTACTGCACACTGTATTTTGAATTTATTTTAACAATACTAAGTTAAGAACAACATTAATAATTGCCAATGACTCTATGGACTCGTCAAAAAACTATTTACAAAAATGAGCACTTATCATGATAATTTGTATTGTTTATAATTAAACTCTTAACTGCAGATTAAAAGTTTCGGAATTTGGTCTCCGATGCCAATGTTCTTTCGTAGGTGCGCTTATGTGATGTATTAGGGGGAGGGGGAAAAAGGAATAAATAAGAAAATTTTCTGAAATAAATAAAACTTTCACAAATACACTATCAAGGTCCTTATATTGCATTCCAAAGACTTCAGAATAATTTTATGGATAACAGTTCACAGAAATGATCTTACTTCGGAAAGATGTATATTTACTTCCGGCTATTAAAGCTTTGGCTGAGTGTGACGTTTATATACGCCGGTGGCACTTAAAAGAAAGTCGTATAGTTGCTTTAGCGCCAAAGTATAGTATTATTGAATTAAATACAATCTTATTGATGCGTTTCTCAAACTGTGTGGCGTGAGCATATCGAAAATAAAAGTTTCAAAAAAATTAATTTACTTAAATGAATTAAAACAAAATATTTTCTGACATAATAAATATACTCATTTGCACTGATATAATTTATATATCATCTGGCAATATTACATCATAAACTTCAAGCTGTCTTTGAATAAAAAAAACATTTTGTTTGATTTGCTGTAATCCCCCGAGATGAGAGATTTTTTTATTACGTTGTCTTTTTAAACGTAAAATACTACTCTTTTAGAGAAAAAGAAAACCCACAGAGAAAAATTGTTGGAAGATAAAAAATTCATCACTGTCATTTAGGGAAGTTGTAAGTAATGTATTTCTGTGGAGCTGTATTCCATGTGAAAGAGTCTTATGGTATTTCGAAAAACATAGATGATTGAAGGATTATTTCGCCAAGGATTATTTTTATGAGAAGCATAATGAAAAGCATATGAAGCATAAGGAAAAATGTTTTACAATTTTTTATATTAAATGCACTTTTGATCCTATTTGCGCGAGGCGCAAAGCAACTCCAGGCTTACAAAATCGTTTATGTTTATTTTTTACTAATGACCATGACAGTATCCTCTTATATGGCAGTCTTCAGAGGAACTAAAATGTATATTTTACATATTTGGGATGTTACTAACCGTGAAAGTACGGCGCTTACTGCTTTTAAAAACAAATCAGCACGTGATGACGATTGAATATAAACTTAAAAGTCTGTTTCAATATTCAACTGGTCTCGTCTACCGAAACCTGTCAAGAATCTAACTCGACCATTCGAAAATTAATTTAATCAAAAATTTAAATGAATTTACTTGTATAATTTTAAATTTTCAAATGGTTGTTCATTCAGACAAATGGAAGGCTAGAATTACTGTGCTTTTTTATTATTTTAAATGTTTTTCGTTAAAAGAAAATCTCCTTGATTTCTTACAAAAAATGAATTTTAACTGGAATGTTTGAATTTTATTTCAAATTATTTATATCTATAATTCATAAAAAAATCAGAATTAATTAAGTATGAACTTAAAAGCTCTCTATTACGAAAACGAATGAACCTTTTTACAAAGTTATACTTTCATTTTTATTGTAATTATTTTACAAGCTAACAATTGATAAATAGTACTTATTTAAGAAATAAATTTCTATAAAACTGTTCCTAAGAACATAAATTTAATTAATAACAGTTTAAAAAATTACCATCAATTTTAAGAAGCAATGAAAATAGAACTATAGCTACATACTCAAAATAAACCACCCTAAGGAGTCTCAGGGGTGTTAAAAATGTTTCGAGAGCACAAAATATGAACAATTTTCGACTAGAAATAATTCTTTGAGGTTAAAATGAAATAATTTGATTCTTTTACACATTTTTTATAAAGGAATAAAGTTCAAAAAAGTTAAAATGTCTAAAATATAATCATAATTTTAAAAATAATAAGCACATAAATATAAGAAAATTTTTGTAAGAAACAAATAGTAAGTTTACGACGCGCATGATATTTTCTGAATTAATAATTCTAATTACTAGCAATAAGTTGATTTATAAAGTCAAATATATCCTTATTAGATGGTACGGATTAGATATAAAAAAGAATAAAAAATAATATTTTTAAAAAATAAAAAAAGTACATTTTAAAAATTTTTTTCAAAAAATTACAAATATGTAATACTATAAATAGCTAGGATTTAAAGATATGATAGAGTTATAATTCTGTAAAAGTTTTATGCATCAAAGTATGATAGTTTTTGAAACGCAATGCCGCGTAAGTGAAAAAAACACAAACTGAGAAAAAAAGGCTTTAAAGTTTTAAATTGAATTTGAGAAAATAAATTAAAACTTACATGCTAAAAGGCTCCAGGATCATAGGATATGCCTTCCTGTTGCTCAAACAGCTCAATTTCTGTACTCTTTTTAATTTTATTTACTCTGCGACTTCAAACGATGACGTTGAGCTCCTCTTTCTTGACCTAAAGATTCGACCGATTGTCACGTTCAGCCAGGCCACACAAACATTTTCGTTAATTTTTAAGCCAAATTTCTCTAAAATAGTAATAAGTATTTGATTACCATCATTAAAAATGCTGGTTGCTAGATTTGCAGCAATCTCTGCAATCTGAAGGCTAGAATCAATCCGTCTCGACAAAACTTCCAGATTAAGAATTAAACTTTCATTAGGATTCTGTGTCTTACCTTCCTAAGCATTTCTTAAGGAGTGCCAGATGAGATAAGTCTGCAAATACAGGCTTAATTACATCTCGAACAGCTTTCGCAACTGAGGGTTTGTGTTATAATTTTGTAAATTATTATTAATTGCGGCATTATACTTACACTATGCATTTGGATTTGTAGGACAAAATCAGTGCATCGGTTCATCATCGGTGCTGCAAGAATGACCCCAAACAGCCCAAATGGCTTTCCGCATTTCCTTTACACAAGTAGAATTGCATCGAATAGCATTACCATAGTAATGCGCAAGCTTATCAATTAAACTATCAGTTAACCTACCTTTACCGCCTATAGTTTTACCATCAAGATAATTTCTCTTACCATATACTAATTTAAGCTTCCTAAGTCTTGTACCCATTCTCTTTTGCACATGGCCTACACATTCTATTTTCTGAATAAGATGGTCAATCAGGCCGGTATGGATTGTTTTCCAGAAAGGCATTGAATGTTTTTGGTCCGCCATCTCCTATGTAGTTCATAGAATATTCAGGTGTGAAGCTTTTCTGATCGATTAAAAATCCTCAACATCCGTCAACCTCCATCTTACCACCAGAGCCAGAATAATTTTTCTACGTGAAATCTTATGCGCTCTTTGCTATTTATTGTACTTGATACCAAACTTTACCCCTTTATAACTGTCGCTTCATTGCAAAATGAGGACAACAACTTCCCTATCCAAAACCTTACCTGTTTCGCCCCATTAGAGTACATACTCCAATCAACGATGAATGTCCTCTCGTCTTCCAGGTCCCATCACCACTTACCGTTAAAATGTTATCAGGTAGAAGAATTTTCTTCGACAGCTGCCCTGTTCATGCTTCTCGGCGACTTCCTTCATAACAAGTGAAAGTTTATTATTAATAACATCATATGATTTTGTTCAACAGGATTAGGAAGACTCATTACAGAACAAAAGGTTTTTAATGACTCTAAACCTTGACCTATGCATCTCATTTGCTAAAATAGATCTTCTGTTAATTTCTGGAGCATTATTTTTATTCCAATGTTTTCACAGCTTGAAAAGTACAAATACTCCCCAGTTTTTACAATGTATTTCAAAATTCGAACATAAACCACGAAGTGGATTTTTCATTAATTGTTAATGTTTATGACATTTTAAACAGCATGATACTGACAAAATAGAGCTAAAGGTTGAAATAAAATCAAAAATACGATATTCTTTGAAGTTTTCACTTACCTTAACAAGATTTGACTTTAATGAAGTCTGAATTCCTGAAAGTTTTTTACTAGAAGCATTTTTCATTTCGGCACACTTACTTGTACTTTTCATTCTCACACTTCCCGTATCTTTCATATCTGTAACATGTGAGTCACTTACCTTTAAATATTTATTTTCCTCAAATCTGTTTTGGGGCGATTGCCCAACGATTCAGAATAAAACAACAATAATCTTCGCTTTAGATAAGCGTTTTTAAAAAAACGTGCTAAAGTAAACACACACAGAATCAAACACAGGCAGAATGAATGTGTTGAGTTGCAGGCTTCCTTCTGATCAACTCAAGCGCTTAAAATATTTCATGAGGCTTATTAAAAACAGAAAAATGAAAGGTATGCATAAATTTAAAAATAAATGGGCGTGGCATCTGTCCATTTAAAAGTTGTTATGACTAATA